>UZAN01048498.1:12363-24019 GCA_900618425.1 Echinostoma caproni | reverse complement strand
AAAACCCCGTCAAGATACGGAAGGTTTCAATCAGGTCTCCCCTCAGCCTTCTCCGATTGAGTGAGAACAGGTTAAGCCCCTGGAGGCTTTCGGCATATGTCGCTCCCCGAAGGTGCGGGAACATGCGTGTGAACCTCCTCTGCACCCTATTCAGAACCCTTTGATCCTTCTTCAGAGTAGGGGACCAAGCCTGTACGCGGTACTCCAGATGCGGCCGAACGAAGGCCATGTATAGCGGGACTAGCATGACAGGATCCCTGGACGTCCCTGTGCGCTTCAACCTGAACAACGCTCTATTGACCATAAGTGCCGAAGAAAGACACAGGGCAGAGGAGTTAAAAGCGGTGTTCAGAGTGACCCCTTGGTCTCTGATCTCTGGCACTACTGCCATACCCTGAGCACTCCCGGCTCGTAGGATCTTACACTTTGCTGCAGTTAAAGGGAGACTCCACTCTGCAGACCATGCTTGTACTGCATCTAGGTCCAGCTAGATGTCTACACATTGATGCGAGCCAATTAGTTTAACGTCGTCTGCAAAGATGAACGTAGGGTTCGATAGTCGGAGGACTAGATCATTGATGAAGACCAGAAACAACAATGGTCCGAGCACCGAGCCTTGTGGGACCCCGCAATAAGCGTGCTCGTATTCCGACCAATCCCCCTCCATTCGTACGCGAAAGGTTCTCTTTGTCAGGTAGGGGGGTTGAAGGGCTTGGGAACCGAAGTTTTCAAGTAGCCCGGATTCTGGTGGTAGGATTATTGCTCAGTGACTGACGGAGGTCCTCGGCGTAGTTTTCTATTATTCGGTATCCGATTGTATCTGAAACAAGGGGCAGGTACGAGTGCTACTGTTCAACTGGATTTATTTTCATCCACTCATACGTAACCAGTGGTCAAGACCACACAAATGGGATTCACAAAGGCTCTTGCCACCACACGCTTCGCAGTGTACCAATGGCGCCCACCATTACAAAACAGTTCCAGACAGCCAGAACACACAACCAAACCATGCAATCATTCTTCCAGCAGTCGGGGTGAAAAAGTAAAGAAAAGCAGTGCGTTAGGTAGATAGGCGGTTGGAACTTGTCTCCACCCTCACCTTTCCAGAACCGCATCCGCAGCTTACTTGGCACTCGACCGACAGGTTGTCCTAGGACTACATGACGCGGCCGCTCCAACCAGGATTTTGGTGTGTAGATGAATGCACTGTGTGTGGGATGTCCGGGTGCATGAGTTCTGTTTGCAATTAGGGAGGCAGTACCCCTGTTCTCTTACCCGACTGCGGTATCCGACTGGGAGTGATTAACCGATAGAGTGATTCTCCCGCCGTACCGCTTGTACGTATCATTTCTCTTTCTGGTTTCCTTTTTTCTGTTTTCCTTCTTCAATTTTTTTTCTTTTTTTCTTTCTTTTTCTCATTTTTCTTTCCTTAATCGGTTGACTGGATAACTTTTGACGGTTCCTGCGATTGGGACCTGTTGGGTACCTTTTTTTCTCCTTATTTTTTTCGCGTTCAACACCATGGGGCGTTCGGAGCCGACTCGAGTTTATCCTATCATCAATCACTCACTTTCGAGTGTTTCTCGCATTATTGTCTAGCCGGTGTGTTTTCTTTTTTATCTTTATAGGTATGTATATATTTTTGGACCATGAGGGATAAGAATCCCGCTGTCTTGCTTGGACGGGGGTTGTGTCTAGTGGTGGATGGCTGTTATATCACCTGGGTGAGTAGACCTTCGTGATACATACCGAGTGACCAGCCGTCCGGTCTCTGGCCTTGTTCGCAGAATACAGCTCTGGCATCAGCGATGACAGAGTAAAGATAAAAATTCAGGGGTCACACATCCACATCACCTCACCTGCAAACATACGCAATGTACGACAATCAAAGGCCGGTGCTCAGATTCCCCAGTTTGGGGCCATTCCGATTGCCGATAAACAGTGTTCCCGGGGTCTCAGTCTGGGACGCTACCTCTCCAGTTTCATGGAGTGGCCGCGCAGTGCTCATGGAGGGGCCATCGTGAACAGATACCTGTTATGGTGCCCCTGAACGCTGAGTGTGTCCCTCAGGAGGATCAGGTTGCCCCTGGCCCTCATATACTCCATGCTGTACAAGTTGGGTGAACGGAGTCTGTCCGAGTAGGTTTTGCGTGACAGGCCCTGTGTTCGTTTGGTGGCTTTCCGCTGTACACGCTCAATCTCATTGACATCCCTCCCAAGCAGCGGTGGGCACGCCCGGATGTTGCTCTCTAGATGTGGCCTAATGAGCGTAGCAAAAATCTTGGGGAAAGACTCTGGTGTGAACTTCTCCAGAAGTTGGCTGAGTTGGTTGAGTTTGAACATTGCCCTCCGGGCCAGTGTGTTGCCGTTAGTTTGCTGGGACAGATCATCGGTAATGACTGTGCCCATGTCCCTTTCATGCCTGACCTTGTTCAATGTTCTACCTCTTAACGAGTAGTCGTTTGTATGATGCCCTGCAAAGGTTGAACGGCAACCCATTTGAGACCGGCCAGGTAAAAAGCTGGTCTAGGTCCTCTTGTAGGGTACACTTCTCTAACGGGCTTCGAATCTCCCAGCAGATCTTAATGTCGTCTGCATACATCAGTAGGTTTGATTGTATGCTAACCGGGAGATCGTTCACGAATAATGTGAACAGTCTAGGGCCTAGGATAGAGTCCTGGGGTATCCCACTAGGTGCTCCAAACCTATCTGAGAGAAAACCATTTACTAGAACCCGAAAGGTTCGATCGCACAAACAGTCCGAGACCCAAGCTATCAGGATTTCGGAGAATCCCATGTTGGACAGCTTCTCTATCAGCAGAGAGTGGCGAACTCTGTCGAAGGCCTTGGAAAAATCCAACATGGTTACGTCCAGTTTAGTTCCAGGACGTTGACAGTGATGTGCCAGTTAGTCCAGTTTCTTGCAGCGGTGGGCTCCAGGGATCCCCCGATGCTGCGAAAGATGGGAGAGGGAGATGACTCTTCTTCAATTTTGCGATCAAAGTTCTTTAGGTGAGTTGGGTGTTGACCTTACACTCTCGCGCCACATTCCGGTCACGCCTAATGGATCAGGGCAGCAGACCCTGACACCGGCACCAGCCAAGTTACAACCCTGGCCGAAAGGAAAGAGGAATTCTAGTGGTAAGTAAGTGATCAGGTAATGGTGACGGCAAGGGGATATGGTATGGACAGAATAGATGGTAACAGTAATGACTAAAGAGTGAGAGAGTAAGTGAGAGAAGGATAAGGAGGAAATGAAGCTTCCGGACAATCACTTTGGTTAGGCGGCTCCTTAGGTGAAAAGGCCTTGCCATACGGCGTCCAGGCCGGTCTTGAAGCTCTTCACCGAATTGGACTTGACTACTTCCAGTCATTCACCACCCTTATGGCAAACGATTGCTGCTTTATGCGGGTGGAAACTCTGACCTTAGCTAACTTAAGGTCATTAACCCTTAACATTGGGTTCTCGCTGGGAGATAGTAGTGGTCTCCCTTCTTCCCCAATGTCATCCAAACCCTTTTGGAGTTTGAATACCTCAATCAGATCTCCCCTTCTTCTTCTCTCCAGCGAGAAGAGCTCAAGCCTCTCCAGCTTGTCCTCATATCTAAGGTTCCGTATTCCTGGGAACCATCTGGTGAAGTACCGCTGCCTCTTCTCGATTACCTTTATATCCCCAGGTAGATANTACAGTGGTAGTACAACCTGCGGCCTTCTGGAGATCACTGCTCTCTTCAATTGGTAGAGAGCTCCTAGTGCCTTTCGTGCCGCTTGTCGGCACTGTGCACTTGGTTTGAAATCAGCCTGGATCTTAATACCAAGATCCTTGGCCTCCCTCACTACATCCAGTTCACCCCCAGTGCCTGGTGGGCCGAGACGTCTAGTCTGCTCTTCGTCCTGCTGAGCGATGAGTCTCTGGCATTTGCCTATATTTAGCGGCAAATCCCACAGCACAGACCATTCGTAGGTTTTGCTGAGATAACTCTGTACAGTCTCGGAGTTGGGGTTGCCTGTTAGCTTTACTGTCATCCGCGTAGAGGAGACATGGGTTCTCCAAGCCCTCCACTAAATCACTGATGTACAGTAGGAACAATAGAGGACCCAGAACCGACCCCTGTGGGACCCCACTATGGAGTTCTCCTTTGTGGGATACTTCCCGATCTATCTTAACCTGGAACCTCCGACCCTTTGATTTGGACCCTGTGGTCCGAGGTTCGAGCCCCGCCACCGCCACCCAACTTTGGTGGTAGGCAGCTCTGCTGTCGTCCGGTTCAATACCAAGCCCAACCTATCGGGGCCTTATGTGGTTCGCCACTCCAAGTTCCGGGGCTTAGGTTGCCGATTTCAACCACTGAACAGCAGGTCCTCGTGACTATGGGTTTACCCCGTCTGCTGTTCATCACACCACAATGTGTAATAGAAAAAACTAAATATCCACCGTTGCACCTTGGGAGTGAGCCCAAAGCGCCAAAGCTTAATCATCATCAACCTGTGGTTGACCGAGTCAAAGGCCTCTTGAAATTCTAGATAGCAGACTTCCACGCTGTCTCCCCGGTCAATCCTATGCGTTACCTCGTCAAAGAAACATAGCAGGTTGGTGAAGCACGATCTTCTCCTCATGAAGCCGTGCTGACGTGCGGTCAACATCTTGGTTACTTCTAAGTGTGTGACTATTTTATCCCGTATGATTCACTCCACGGTTTTCCATACCACCGAAGTCAAGTTGACGGGTCGGTAATTTGCGTAGTTCTCTCTATTTCCCCTTTGTAGATTGGAATGACAGTTGACACCAACCAGTCACTAAGGAGTCGTCCTTCCTCCAACGATGCATTGAACAGTCGTGCAAGCGGTTCCGCACGCATGCTGGCCAGTGGTTTTAATACCGCTGGATGCAGTTGGTCTGGACACGGGGCCTTAGATATCACCAGTCTCTGTAGGTGCTCTTCTACGTTCGTTGGATCTATGTACATCTCTGGCATGGCCAGCTGCGTGCAAACTCCAACAGACCTACCTGAGGCACCTAAATCCCTCCTATAGATGGTCTGATAGAAGTGGCACAGGATGTTGGCCTTCTGAAGGCTGGTTACTGCTGCTACTCCATCGTCATCCCTAACACATCCTACGGCCTCTCTCAGTGCAGTCTTTGACTGCACGTAATTGAAGTAGGCTTTGGGGTGGGTTTTCGCATGTAGGGCCAACCTCTCCTCATACCTACGTCGGCATTCATTTTGCACCCTGGACACTGTTTTTCTCGCCACTTTTAGCGCAGGAAGTCACGATGTGTTTCGGTGCGCCGATATCGCCGTCAAGCTGACTGTTTCCTCTGGCTGGCCTTTCTCACCCTGCTACTCCACCAGGGTGGAGCACCCCTGCGTCTGACCTACTTGAGCGGTGCCGCTTGGTCTGTGAGTGCCAATACGTTGTTCTTAATTCGACACAACTGTCGTTCAATATTTTGCTCTCCCTCTTCTACCATCCAGCTGCACTGATGACCCGATTCAATCAGTGCGGCCTGATTGATGGACCAGAAGGTCCTGCGGTAGTTGTCTGGTGCACCGATCGATACTCGAAGTACACCATGGTCGCTTTTCCCGATGGGTTCTTCTATCCCCAAACTTAGAACGTTCTTGGGTACCCTAGTTACCACGAGATCCAATATCGATGGGATTTGCCCATCACGCCACCGGGTTGCCCTATCTACGTGCTGAGCCAGTGCCTTCCTGTGTGGCATCGTAGCTAGCTTATTCCCGATTGAGTTTCTAGGGGCCATTTGTAGCTCCCAGTCTACTTCCGGCGCATTGAAGTCTCCTACAATCAGGAGTTTATGACTTTCCCTGTGACTTCATCTGGGAAGGCAAGTAGCTGGTCGTCTTCCCATGTTTCCGCACTAGGTCTGCGGTATAACCCAACCAGGTAGGTCTCGTCATTGCCAGTTTTGATCGTTACTTCTCCACCCTGGACATTCGAGGTAGCAATCTTAACACCCTCCCATTGTTCATGATGGTCAACAACCAAGAGTACAACCCCACCTCCCACCCTGTCGCCCGGCCGGTCTATTCTGCTACTTATCGAATAGTTCCTCGGTATTCGGCATCTAATGCCATCCCTCGAGTCTAGCCATGTTTCAGTTATCACGATGGCGTCTGCCTCCACTTCTGGCCACTTGTTACTTACACTCGCTGCATTGGTATATACCACGAACAGACCTCTTTTCCCCCTCTCCTGGCCCTGGTTCCTGGAGGAGAGGGCCGTTCGCTCGGGACTTATACCCGAGCGCTGCGTCTGTTCTTTGGGACACCCATCTGTGTTCCTACCCCCGCCTGGATAGCACCCCCATCCCGATGTCCTGGCTCAGCCCTAGTCGGCGTGCTGGTAGCTGCTGGTGTTCTTATCGACCTTCTCATCGGCGCATCCGTGCCCTGCGGAGTTCCCATCTTGCTTGCTGCCGTTGTTAGCCTGCTTACGGGGCTCCTCAATGTGGGAACCGGTAGTTTCTGAGTGATTATTCTAGGGGTGTTGAACCTTGGTGACTGGTGGCCTGTGGCCATACCAGTCCTCTGCCGTGTCGTTTTGTCGTATGGGGTTATGACGATAACCCCAGCAGCTTTATCCCGGATTATCCCAGCGGCTGCCAGGAGCCCATCCCTATGTCTTGGATTGGCGAATTCTACTAAGGTTGGTCTTGGGATCTGGGTATTTGCGGCCTCTGCGCCTCGCCACTTACCAAGCCTCATCACTCGTTTGATCGCCGCATGACCTGGTATTTCAGCCAATCGCAGCAGGTTTACCACGTGATATCTCATTCCCTTCTCCTTATCCCGCACTTGTCTCATGAAGGGTTTCGAAATACCCTCAATCACCACGTTGCGGTGCCTCCCTAGGGCCAGATCACTGCTCTTCTCCAGCCTTGTCAGTGCTTCACTCATCCTAGCCTGGTTGGCTTCTAGCAGCCCCACTCTTTGAGTTAAGTTGGCTAAGCTCACTTTACCTTCAATATTATCTGTTTTACTTAGTTCTTTTACCTGGCTGCGTAGGACGACAGTCTGGTTGCCCTCTGAGCCGGTGGAGACATCGGTATTTGCCTTAGAGTCCCCCTATCTTCCTTAATGTTTTTTTTCCGTTGTGTGCTCTAGATCCCTTGATGTGGGAACTACCGCCTTCCCTTTATTTACCTGCCGAACATTTTGAGCCATCTCTCCTGAGTTTTCCTTCTTTATCAGTTCGCGTATGCGCGACCTGCACTCTATGCACACAAAACTTAGGGTTTTGCGTTCTTGAAATAGTAGATAATCTTTTTCACTAACTGCTGCACATGTGAGATAGAACCACCTCAAGCACAAGTCACACTGTATTCCCTCCGGGGCAACACCTTTTTTACACCTCTGGTTACCGCACGTTACATCCATGCTAGCCGGTGAAACAGGGTAATATACGGTAATTATTGTAGACAAGGAAAAAATAAACGTAAAAGATACATAGCAGAGAGAATCTAGAGAGCTAATAACTAATAATGATAGGCGGCTCCGGGTGTAACAGGTCAAACCAACAACAGACTGCTAACTGAATCACCTTGGTGAAATCTCATCACTATGCAGACCTCGAGAGGTTTGGCTTACCACCCTTCCCAACCTTCAGGATTTTCCCGCTGAATATTTTGGCCTTTTTCTCCCGTTTTATCGCGGTCCTGCAGCCTCCCGTTCGATTAATTGAGGTAATTTCTAAGCTGAGACGCTTCACGCAAAATTTCGAACTCGCACCGGTGTTGCACCCCGCCTATCCGTAGCACATGTATTCCACTCCATGTGCTCAATGAGGTTGGTTTGGCAGGATCGCTTCCCACGAAACCCGTGCTGAGCATCGTGCAAGCAACGATCTCGCTCGACGAACTCATTGATTTTGTCGTCCCCCCACTACCTTAGAGACCACCGAGAGCAGGGCTACTGGACGGTATTTGTTTGGTAAGGTGCGTTCCCTCGACTTGAATATAGGAGAGACCAAGCATGTCTTCCACTCGTCCGGGACCACGCCTAGTCTCATAGAGTGGCTGAACAGTCTGCTTAGGGGTAGCGCTAACTGCTCTGAGCACTGATACAGTATTATGGGTGGTATCTCATCAAGTCCCGGTGACTTTTTGGCTACAAGACTTGCCAGTTTTAATCCTATCTGTGCAAGGGAAAACGATACAGTTTCGATGAACCCGCTGGGTATGGAGCCTACTGCGGGAAGACCGCTTCCATCTGTCCGGTTGACAAGTTATGGGCTGAACACCGTAGAGTAGTACTCATTCAGGGTGTTAGCTGCAGCCTGGTTTCCATCCGTAGGGGACGCATCCGCACGACAGATGTCTGTGATCCCGGTTTCGCCTGGGTCACGATGGAGATGTCCCTATAGAAACTCCTCAAGTTGCACGGGATTGAATATGACCACGGCCAATCGAGCATTCAGAATTCCTTCANGGTAGGTAGTGGCGTGGCATCCCAACTATTTGGGTTTCTAAAAACGATCGATTTTTAAATGAATTTTAGAAAAAGCGATGTCGAATTCAGCCGAAATGGAACAGATTTTGCTTTTGGCTGATTCTGAGTGATTTGTTAAAATTTAATTTGTTTTAATTAACCCTAATTGACTTTGTCCGGAAAGTATAAATACCGCAACCTAATTCCGACGACCACTTTCACGCTCGTACAAACGAAACGGCCGTTTTTGAACGGATGGTGGAAAATTACTGTGGATCGCTGGACGGATTTTTGGAGGACTTCCGTGAATTCCAAAGAGTTACCTGCACTTCCTTATACGTTTATGCGTCAATGACAGCCCAACAACTGATACGGGAAAGAAAGTTTGGTCGGAAACTGACTCTGCCTAGGAGGTTTTCGTATCATTTCATCAAATATTACTGTGTACATCACAGAAGACGCGGCGCAACTGCAACCAGGTAATTATGCCTCTCATTTGTAATGCAATTAACCTATCTTAGGCTGTAAAATATCGATTGTCCGGCATTCGTTGGAATTCGCGCGGTCAAGAGGGAATACGGAGTGATGGAACGTTGTCTGGTGCACAACCATGACTTCCATGTGGGTCAGGGGGGTTTGTATATAAGTATTCGTCGTCTAACTGGAGAACAGGAAAAGGAAGTGTTTACTTTGATGGACAATTTTAGAAGCACTCGCGAGCTAAAGGATTTCCCCACACAGGTTCCAGAGACCCTTAACTACGGCAGATATAAGATCAATACGTCGAATAGGGTCTCAGTCGGATTCACGTGGCGATGTGGTGAAAGTTAGGGATATGCTGGGGAATCAGAGAGAGGTTAGGATAGGGCTGAATGAAGGCGTCGTTCGTTACATTTAATTTGTTCATAAGATTATGCTGCACTGCGTCGCCAGGTTTAATGATGTTTTGTGAGAGGACGCCACACATCAGCTAAACTGCGGCAGGTACGTGCTTTGGCATGCTATGCTTTTAAACGACCGGTTTAGGTAGTTTTTTCTACGCTATCTTGCCGAATGAGAGCGGTGAGAGCTATAGGTCTGCTGTGGGAGCCATGAAATCTATGTGCCCAGTCTTTGCACAATGCAAGACTATAGTAGTTGATCGTAGCTTGGCTCAGTACAACGCGTTTTCATAATACTTTCTACCCTCTGGCGTGATATTTTGTCGTTTCCATCTCGTTAAGGATATGAAGAAGAAATGTAACCAGCTATCTGGTATGCCAACGTTCGAAAAGTAGCGCATCTTTCAGTGGATGCGCAACATGGTAAACTGTGATAGTGAGATATCGTTTCGTAGATTCCTAGCCACCGTAGGAAGTCGTAGCTCAGAAGCAAGTGTTTATTTACGCCGAACTTGTTTGCCATACCGAGAGCAGTGGGCAGGGTATGCCGTGAGGACTAGGTTGACTTTAGGATACCTAACTACCAACCGAGTGGGGATGGAAAATAGGCACCTCAAAACAGGCTTGTCTCCTCGGTCGTCACCGCCAGGGTATTCGATCTGAATAATTGGGATATTCCAAGTCTTATTCCAGAGAGGTGGTTTATAAACCACAGCGAAAAGCATTCAGATCAAAACTCCACTGTGGTAATCGCAGACTCAAGAAACGTCATGGGTAAGGCATCAAGGTTAGCTCAAACGGAGGATGTCCTTCATGAGCTGGGCGTCTCTTTGAATAATTTAGGTACAGTGAATTACAATTTTCAATGCAATCAACTTCGACGTGTGGCAGCTATGATAGGGAAGTATCCGGACATCCAGATATTATTTGATAGACAGAGCTTGGAAACACAGACTACGAAGATTAAGCGTACCTGTCTTCCGTCTACGAGCGTCAAGGTGAGAACCTGTAATCCACCAGTAGCTTCAACAAGCGGTTTGATTGAAAACCGTAAATCAGTTTTAGTGAGACGATCAGTCGACAGTAGGGACGACGAAATAGTCCTAGGTGACCCACTGGAGCATGCCATGTTCCGAAGACTGACAACAACGACATCAGCGATGTACAAACTGGACGCTAAACGCAGAAGGCTAACCAATCCGGCATCACTGCTGAAGGCCAACTGTTGCAATGTCTGCAAATCTGCATGGAATACGGTCGATTTGGACGATGAGCAACAATGGATCTAGTGCCAGAAATGCGGGCGCCGAACACACAGCAGTTGCGCTGCTTACAGTGGAGAGGAAGCATACGTTTGTGTGCATTGCAGCAGTCGATGAGCGTGGATGTCGTAAGCCCAAAGTGACTGAAAACGGCCCTTTTAGGGCCACGCAAATTTGATTTATTTGTCTTTGGATTATGAATACCGTTCCGGGACCAAGATATTAGTATAGATTCCATTTGAGATCGGATTTTATGGGGGCATTGCCTACTTCGTTGTCGAACCAATTTTAATGAGGTATGACCCGTGGGTGAGAGAAAATTGGCGCATTAGTCCACGGGCACGCGATTTCAAGAGTTTCAAGCTGACGAAGTAATCACAGACACCGCCGTGATAGTCAGTCGATTTTACTTCGTATTCGTCGATGATCTTAGGCTGAAATTTTTAGAATAGTATTTAGAATAGCTTTTGACAGTTATGCGGAAGGTGGAATTCCTAAATATTTGTTATAGGTAAATTGCCCTCACGAGAACTCATTGAATAATAACAACGAACAATAAATTTTTTAAGGTTAATAAATTTCTGTTTAATTAGTTTGGTTTTTGACCGTCTGATTGATCTCCGCGTTATATTTAGTATCTGTAATAAGCGAAATAATTTTGGAGCGATAGTGGTCCGCATTTGGGATATTTTCCTTGACTGGGAGAATGGAGATCGATCAAATGACCTTGAAAGTTTTGAATCAAGCCGCGTTTGGATGCTGCGCGCTTACCTTCAATGGTATGCTCACTTCGTGGGCATTCAGCTCTGCCGAAATGAATTGAGAAGTAGGATCTCATCTCACGAAGTAGGCTATTGAATTGTTAGAGAGTTCCATTACGTGCACCAGTAAAAAAGGGAAATGGCATGCTAAACATATGACACACCTGCACTCATCTACACTGCAAGAGGTGAGAACAGATCTACCCATCGCTTATCAAGTGCAGTCTTAAAGGCCTGCACTGGTTGAAGGTCAACCATTTACTTGGGAAGCCGGTTCCAGCTATCGACTATCCTAATAT
>UZAN01048497.1:4178-15563 GCA_900618425.1 Echinostoma caproni | reverse complement strand
TCGTAGGACGCATCCCAACCAGCTAAGACGGTGCAGTGGAATGGTTTTTCCCCGTGGAAAATTACCAAGTATTGAAATATCCTCGCTCACACCGCCGCCAACAGTTAGGCAACTCCTGAGGTAAAGCTTGGACTAATTCCATGGTGTCATTACCCAGCGAAAGTGCAAAAAGGGTTTCTGCCAGTCTCATTATCTGCATCATTGTAAAGTGTAACACAGTGAAGCGAACTTCATTAACCGTTGTCAAACTCATGATGCATACTAATGGAAATCCTGGTCTGATAAGTGATAGCAAGATCTGCCTTGATGTCGGTTTGCTGCCATGACCTTTAGTGTCCTCAACCATGCGGCTACGAAGTCTTTCTAACCCTAAACCGGAAGACAAGAGACACCTACTCAGTGCATTCATTCATGCGTCGTCACGTCATCCGCTGGCCTGCACCTGACTTTCTCAAGTGGGCAATAGCTACTGAAAATAAGGCGCACTGCGGTAGGCGACCGTCGGACATACACAAAACGTGTCCTAAGCAAGGCACCTATCGAGTCGAATTCGGTGCGTTAGCTAGCTCGTGTTTGATCCATTCCCAAATTCCCTTACGACTTACTTTCAAGTTACCAACCTGCTCACTCCATCCCAGCTTGTCTACGTAGGCATCCATTATCGAAAACGACTCGGTCTGCAAAGCGGAACTGATAGCAGTGGCACAGTATCCGTGACTTTTCAACTTCACAGAAACGTCGCGTCCTCGACACAGATGTAATGCGCACGCTGCTTGAGCCTTGTAAATGCGGGTGGCTATCTCCTTTGATGCGCTACCGTCGTTGGTCATGCAGTCACTCAAATACGAGAAGCAATCAACCACAGCTAATTCCAGAACGAAACTCGACGAAACCCAGTCTTGCGGTATCACTTTGCACTTTCAAGTTGCAAAGCGCATGCCGAACGGAGCGAAAAAACTTGCTAAACTGTCAATTGCACTTTATTCATCCTCCGTAGATTCGAACAGACAGACAACATCGACGTATTCTGAATCGCAGTTTTTTCCTGCCGCCGATTCAAGAACTACGTTTGGAAGACCACTAAGTGCGTCCTCCAGCATGTCGTCTATGACGAAATAGAACAGGAACGGCGAGAGAGGGCAATCTTGAAGAACGCTGCTGCTGGTGAAGAATGGCCTACTTACTTCATCATAGACATTTCTTGAAAATGAGAACGATCAGTGTTTCGTCCAAAATGAAAGAACGTATTCTTGCGTTCAAATGCTACGCAGAGAGGTAGTGATACATCATACGAGGTTATCACTTCCAATCTTGAACAGTGGGAGGGAGCCCATCCGGTCTAGCTGCTTTTCTTCGATTCAGAGCCTGAATTCATGACCGAACTTCTGCCTCCGTTGGGGGATCGCACAACACTGCCCAAGGAGCTTCAGTTGCGGATGATGCAACCTGGTTAGCGGAAGTACTTTGTCCAGCAATCAAGTCGCTCATCCCTATTGTGAATAGCTTGTCCCCCCTTATCGTCCTGTTTCACTAACTGGAGTTCGCCGACCTCCCGTATTACGTGTCAGTCCTTTACTATTCCCTGACGTAGCTGCTTCTTCCATTTTACTAGATATTGTTGCCCACCAGTTCTCACAGGATAAAAGTAAATTGTCAATGTTCGAACACCACTGTCTACGTCGCATTGCGCCAGTCTGGTGGGGTAACCGGACGGGCACTGCTGAGTTTAGGCGTCGAGTTTTAGGTAACCGCGGTCGCCCACTGAGCAAGTGATCGACCTCCATAGATTACGCTGGTTGGGACATGTGCTACGCATGTCACCAGATAGGTTGCCACGGCGAGTGATGTTTGCCGAGGCCGATGGCGGTTGGAAATAGGTAGAGGGTGGCCAAACGAAGATCTGGCATGAGGGTATGAAAGCCCTAACCAGGAGACTGTCATATAGGCCCCCTGGCTGGCGACCTCGGGATACGGTCACCGATAGTTAGACACTGAGCGATATGGCTGCGTCGCAAACAGTGGTGTTCTTGCATTCACTCATCATTCTCCCAATACCATTCTGTATGAATTCTCCATATTCCGCTTGAATTTGCTTTCATTATTCCAATCTTTATTCTGCTTCTTTTATGGAGCACCAAAAGACAGCAACTAAAACCCGCGCACGAGTGCATGGTTAATGGTTGTAAAAACCGAAACTAGTTCTCGCAGTATTCCCTGAAGCTATTCGTAAGCTGACCTTGTAGATAACACCTAACACTGCCCCCGATCCTGGCAGGTCGAGATTCGTCGTTTTTTTAACAAACAGGACTACTGACTCTTGCGTAATGCACTGCTCGTCTAATCTGCTCATTTATATCATCAGGCTGAGGTGAGCTTAGCCCACGCACTAGTTCTGGTTATTAGCGTACACGAACTGCTGGATGATGAACCATTGGAGTGTGCTAAATCCGTCGCCGGCCAGTCAGTCGGAGAGTGAACCGCATCAAAACTAATGCGTGGTCTGGCTCAACGAAGGTCCAATAGAACCTGCAATTTTTTGTGGTCGAGGAAACGACCTCGTTGCAGTGGTACGCTTACTCAAATTTGAGTTAGCGTACCAGTTGAACTAGTTCTATTTGGCCTAAGTAGCAGGACAAATGCGAGTATCTGTTGGACTATACAGGAATTCACTATGAATGGCTGAGCACTTACAGATGCGGACAAGAACGTGGCACATGCATCCTCCAATTGGTTGGGGCGGTCTATTTATGCTTTGTTCCATAACACCTACCTGAGTAAATGAGTCGACTGCTATCCCTAGGTCATAATTGATCAGCCTGTAGCCAAAACCAGAAAAAAACAATCATGGGCTCCCAGCACGCCAAAGGACGATTCATACACTTTTGCGACATTCTACGTGCACATAACGTCTATATGGTTCAAATAAGTCTAATGGGCGTCACTTTCATGACTGCGGAACGGGATTACATGCATATTCTCTATTTCATGCTTCCTGTCGTCAACAGTCATCAACACGGAGGAAACGCAGACGTAACATTTATTGATTTAAAGGTTAAAAGTGAAATAATAATCTATAAATAATACATCCCGGTAATTTGGGAACTGTGAACGCAGAACTTTCCATCTTTGAGAATGCTTGTAGGCTCGTTCAAGTCCGAAATCCAATCTCTCGCTCTGAAGGCTGCCAGATGGGCGTAGTAAGTCGGTGCTGGCAAGGATACACTTCTTGGACAACGCATGTATGCGTGACATAGGAAATATGTGAACTGTTGTAGGGCGTCGGATGACCAATCACTGTCGTCGTAAAGTACGTGATAATGTGCGGGTTTCGAAGTTCCCTGTTGAGGAAGGTGAGCGATTAGAATGTTAATACATATCTACCTGGATTCCATACTGTGAACAAAGGTAGAAATCAAATTCTCTTGGATGCGTTACTTCGGTGTCAACTACCGTTCCAGGTTCAACATTCCTTTGGCTGCGAAGAATATTACAATGTCATTGGCTTACTCATTCAGAGGCATGAAACGTAAATGATGTCTTTTCTGGACAACGATATAGGTTATTGCTGGTTCGTAGCCGGAGCGGAGTGCACTACATGCACGCTGAATTGATGCCAGTTCTTCGACCAGAACATTCTCAAACTGGCCTTCAGAAACTCCGTCACGATAAAATATTAGTCTGTTAGGCAGCCTGTCGTTGTTATTTCGCCCGAAAGCCTGGATTGAAGAATAACATCAATGGTTAGAACTTACGGTTAGTAACTCGGTCACAACTGATTCCATTGCGTCAATGATTTCACGCGTTGTTTTACTGCCTTTTTCAGTCGTAGCCTGCTGTCGTACGACGACGGCATAGCGCATCAAATCTCGCGTAACGCTACCCGTAACGGCAGCAATTGACTGTCGAACGTGTTGTGTCTGAGTTGGGGCAGGATGAGTCACATCCGCTCCAAACACCATGATTAACTCATCTTCTTGGGTCATATTTTTCAACTGCCAATTAACACCGCCGAGTTTTCCATTGATCTTGTATAGCAGATTTTCTGAAACAAACATATAAAACATACGAAGAGTAACGTACGAAGAACACCACGTTTTTCGAGCGTTTGACCACGCACACACTGAGTTCGCATTCCAGTTTGGATATCTCCTAGGCGCTTGATGCTTGGATAGTGCTGATCGTCGTATAAAACCAGCAAGACCATTTTGACACCCTAGAATTTGCAATTCAATTTTTACAGGCATCGCTGAGCACATACTTTGCCTTGAAATTTTTGGAAATGCTCTCCCAGTGATGCACGTGCAGCTATAGCGAGCTCCGGTCTGCTCATTCTCATGTTAAAACGAGAAGCGATTTTTGGGAGCTCTTGCGCCAACATACTTTGGTGTCTGTTTGCATTCTGAAAGGGATCAATCAGTTTTAAGCCAAGCTTACCGGATGCCCAGGTACGGAAATTATCGCCCAATGAATGGGCTGGCTGTCTCCTGCGGGTGAGAAGAATGACGGTGGAATCCAAGCTCCACGTTTCAGAGTATCAACCTGATGGCCAAAATTGGCCACCGGTGTGTCTAGCACCCTGGCCGGAGCGGTAACCGGCTGGTTATTTATTTTCAAACCGAATCTGGATACCAACGGGTGGGACCTAAGGGAATGAAATAATTTCGATGAGCCGTATGTAAAAATAAGTGGCGGAAGGATGCAATAAAAAAATACTTACGATTGAAGGACGCGGTTGACAAATCTCTTCAATTCCTCAAATCTTATGTTCGGACGCACGGCTGCGCTTCTAATAACTTCACTAGCAATATCCGCCTTTCTCGCGTTTGGCGTTTGATAGGGGAGGACATTCAGCAACTCCATGGGCAAGAAAACATCCCGACTGAGGCTTACCTAGAACTAATAAGAATATTTAAATACAACCCACTTTTACACAAGGCAGCTCCGGATACTTGAGGGCGATTTTATGGTGCTCCAAAAAGTATTTTTCTACAGATTGGTTTATGTCGCTTATCATAAGCGTTCGTGCGGACTCAGATGAGATTCCGTGGACAGTGAATCGTCTTGAGTATTTCTCGCCTAAACCATGTCGCCAAGGTGTACCTTGCTTACCTTTTTCTGTATTGTAGAATGGAATGGTTTCAACACGGATTTTCTTGAGGTCATAAGCCATTTGATTGGCGAACCGCAGCATGTCATCTCCATACTTGTTGTACATCACGTCAGCCAAGTTACCACACGTAAAGAAAGCTTTGCAGGACTGATAATTTAGAAGCAACGGAAAATGAAACAGACCATGTCTATGTTCACTCTGACTTTCCATTGAGGCCTTACGCTTGTGAGAAAACCTTTGTGTATAGAAAACAGCTTTGATGCGTTGACGTTCTCGGCTCTATCATAATATAATGCGTTCCTCCCTAGTGCAACGAATGCTCCTTTGCATACTGTTTTCAATAAGCAATCTAACAGGCGAATGCTATCCTGAGGAGAATGAAATTATCATATCGGTATTTACTTGGGGCATATCTAGGGAAGTAGCGTGCTCGTTGGCAGTGTAATTTGCGACATCTTCTGTGGAAACGGTTTGCACTTCCATGATGCGATATTCCAGTAGCAGCTGATCACGATTTAGCGGGTCTTTTATCTCTATTGTTTTCTGAACACCTTCCTTCGAAATACCCGTTAAGGTATCTTCGGAATACACTGTATGTCCGCCATCGTAGATAACCTCCCCAGGCAACCTGAAAGACAAAAGTGCAGACCGGTCACATCCCAATCGCCGAATAAGTGGCACGACAAAATTATGGTTATGAACAGAACACGGTTGTGGCCATTGGGAAAACAAGCAAATGGATCGAATCAACTCACGCATCTACAATTTGCTGAATAAGGGCTCTTTTCTCTTTAGGTGGCATCCTCACTTCAACTTTTTCACCTTTCTCTTTATCTAATCGGTAAACTGCGATCGTCTCGACGAAGTACATTAGCACAGTCTTGGCTTTTACCGAGATGTCCCAACAATTCACAATGACGTCCATGCGTCTTCCACATGTGCCACCGTCGTCGGGGCGGCTTGGAATGCGCATCGACCGCTGAATTTGCAATCTGAAGCATAATGGACGGAAATACGCTAATGACTAGCAATTTCACACTTGCAATTAATTTACAATGTCTTCAAAAGCTGCGAAACTAACGCTTACTTGGATAGTGCGCTCGCAAGATCAGCTCTGTAAGAAAGAAAAAGAGCGGTAATTAATATTTCCTATCCACAACCTCTCGGCAGATTATTAGGTCGTAACACTTACCCTTGCCTGACGATCGGATGGCTCTTCTTTTGTCGAGCGGCCTCTGGCAAGTTTTCGGTACTTGATGCATTAGAGATGGTGTCACCGCGCTCCGTTGGTTTCTGTTGCGGAATTTTTAGTCTAATGAGAAAGTTATTAATAATTTCATTTGAACTTACTCTGGTTCACTACGACCAGCGGAACTGGTTCTAGGATAAAGCGTTCAGGTTGAAAAATTGACCAGATTGATAAAAAACCTACCTGGAACCACGCGTTTGCTGACTAGGGCCGGACGGTCTTCTCGGTCCTTGACCTCGACCTGATGGAGGTCTGCAATTAAGGCGATAGGTTTGAAGCAATGCGAACAGTGGTCAGCAAATGAAGACAATGGAAATGTGGTTGCTCCGGAGAGCGTTGTTTCATGTTTCCTCAGCCCAATGCAAAATCACATAAATAACAATCCCGTGCTCGATCACCTAAGGGGCATGTGTATCCGTGTGTAAACGAGTACCATAACCAACTGCTTTGTTCAACCAAGACGTCCACGAACTAGCAAGAGTGCCAACTTACGGTTGAGAATTTCCACGATAAGGAGCTCCTCCTCGGCTGCGACCTGGTGGACTAAAAAAAGAAATAACGTAATCACCGCGTAGATCGAGTACTTACGGTAACAGTGGTGGAGGCATTCCACCTTCAAATCCGGGCATCGGGCCCGGCCCACCATAGCTATGGTACCTAAAATAAAGTAACGGTTAGATTATAATTGGCCGCACCCTTCGTAACCGCCTTCTGAGTATCGAGGCCCACCTCTCCCGCGATTTGCGCTTGGAGGTCTGTGAAAGATATTCGAGGGAGAGACAATTTGGGCTTGTATGATATACATTAGGGATTGAAATCCCCTAGCGAGTGCGGACAGCGAAATTCGATTCGGTTAATGGACAAACCCGGTAACTGGTCCGCCACGACGAAAACTAATTACGCGCAGGTTTTGTATAGGACTCACCCATAAGCCATACGCGGATCACCACGAAAACCCTCGTTGAACCCACGACAGCGATCATAACCCGGATGACCTCGATCATAACCTGGATGACCGCGATCATAACCTGGATGACCGCGCTCATAACCTGGATGACCGCGATCATGACCTGGATGACCTCGATCATAGCCCGGACGACCGCGTCCACGATCAAATCCGCCGCGACCACCTCCGTGTGATGGAAAACCCCTATGAACGAGCAAACCATAATAATTTTATGCAAATACTTCACAAGGTACTCTATGTAGCACGATAAACCATCTCGCGGATAACAGGTAAAAGCACTCACCTGTCTGCCATTAGAGCCAATATCAATAAAGTTCGCGTGTAAAGCACGCCAAAAACGACTCTTTTGCGATTTCGATTGTTTTAAACAAACTCAACTGTGCCACTATTGGTGCTGCTGAATCTAACCAATAGCAAGAAGAATTTCAGAGAAGTAATATATTCATCAGTAATGCTTATTTATCGCATCGTANCGCCAATTTTGTAGTATACGAACAGGGGGGTTGACGAACTATACTCACTGAGGTCACGAGAGCAACGTCGAATAATCCTTGTTCACACCAGGATCGAACTGGCTGAAAAGGGAGCACAACAGTTAGATGCGAACACACGGAACAGCAGTCGTCATATAATTCCACAAGGAAGAACACAAGGTTGAGAGACGACGTGTATTGTCAACAGTACGTGGGGCTAATCGAAAAACGATACAGCGTGTCGATCTTGGCGTGCGGGGGACAAGTCTCTGGCACAAACAGTGAAACAAAAAAATACAGTCGGTCTTTCGAGTCAAATAACAATCAATATCATGTCTCACGATTCGTCTCTCGATTGGCATTTCTGTTGTCATGGTGGGCAAAGTGATCATACTCTGAAAGGCAAGAATAAAAAGAGAAAGACGAATTTAGGCGGTGGGTTTGAATATGGGCTGTACACTACAAGCACGCCAAAAACGACTCTTTTGCGATTTCGATTGTTTTAAACAAACTCAACTGTGCCACTATTGGTGCTGCTGAATCTAACCAATAGCAAGAAGAATTTCAGAGAAGTAATATATTCATCAGTAATGCTTATTTATCGCATCGTATGTACCTTGGCGGTGTGTTCGAAATTCGTTGTACTGCTTGCTGCAGTTCAGTATGCATGAGATGTGTTGTGTACGAATGTTTGTGACTTTCAGCACTGCGTATAGCGTACTTTGGCTTTAGGGAAGCCGGGTAATTCCAATTGTCGATCGTGAAGTTTCTTTCATGATGTTGGGTCCAGTTACCTCAGCCCTTACTTGGCGTTCAGCACAACGCGACTGCACCTTGACGTGGTGTGCTGGCTTGTGCTTCCATGTGACTCAACGAGCTACAAAGGATGGTTTTGTCAAACCAGAAGATCACGCCATAGCTGTAATGTCAATGAGAAGAGGTCAGACGAAGTTCAGTCTCTTGGTCCTCTAGGTTAGGGGTTCCACTGAAATTTGTGTCCCAGTTCAGTTCAGTTCCAGGACGTTGACGGCGGTGTGTCAGTCGGTAAAATACGGTGAAGGAGTAATTGATCCAAGTTAATGGGCCTGCAATCCGCTTCACCCGCTACCTTGCTGTTAGGTTCTTGTTAGAACTAAAAGCTTCTTTCGAGAACCCTAATCGTTCTTCTGCTTAGTGGTTGGACACTCTAGTAGTAGCTGTACATCAAGCCCCAATGCGTACACAAACTAAAAATAATTCCATACTGCATCGGTCGTCGCACAGGATAATCAGGACCGCGCTGCCCGTTGCATCGCGCGAGGTGCGTATTGATGAGTGGGCTACTGCTCAGATATTCCAACCTTTGTTTCATTCTTTGTCTTTAGCATCCAATAATCTCCATTTGCATCTAATTCCAACCTGTAATATACCCTCAACCAACTTGGATGTCGCTCATCAAAGGTCGTTGACAAATAGCACTGTAATTTATGTGAATTGATGGAAAAGCCTGGGGATGGAACCTCTCTGGCTGCGCCGTACAAAGCTGAACTTGGGCGTCTTTTACAATATTCTCCATAAACGCGTCTTCTCTTCGACTATCAAGCTGGATTTCAGAAACGAATGCAGCTACCCACTTCGTAATCAAAATATCACTTTACCCCTCTTGTTCTCCAGGGCCTCCATTAGGAACAACTTCTTTATCTCTGTGTACTCCAAGCTATGGAACAAACTTCCGAGTAAGATCCAATCGTCTACATCCATACACCTCTTCAAAGCTTCAATAAATAAATTCCTCACGGTCCAAACCATGGTCCAGTTCACCAACTCAATTCTGATTGAAGAAGATGCTTTTGCACTTGGGCTGCAATTCTAAAACGGCATAAATTACGGTTGCTTTTCCATTTTTTATACAGATGTGCTTTGACCCCCAAAACAGATTGATTTTGCAATGTTTCATAGGGTCATGCATAGATCACTTCCCCGTAACCTCACCATCCACATCCCCTCAGAACCCATACTACCAGGGCCTCCATTAGGAACAACTTCTTTATCTCTGTGTACTCCAAGCTATGGAACAAACTTCCGAGTAAGATCCAATCGTCTACATCCATACACCTCTTCAAAGCTTCAATAAATAAATTCCTCACGGTCCAAACCATGGTCCAGTTCACCAACTCAATTCTGATTGAAGAAGATGCTTTTGCACTTGGGCTGCAATTCTAAAACGGCATAAATTACGGTTGCTTTTCCATTTTTTATACAGATGTGCTTTGACCCCCAAAACAGATTGATTTTGCAATGTTTCATAGGGTCATGCATAGATCACTTCCCCGTAACCTCACCATCCACATCCCCTCAGAACCCATACTACCGAAAGTATTCCCAGCTTCAATCAGCCACTTTCTAACTTCTCTATTTTACCCCAGCTTTCTAAAAAACTTTTCCCCGACAAAATCTGCCTCGACGTCACACAAAAAATCTAAATCGCTTTATTAAATTTTTCTTTTCCGGGAAAGAAAAGTAAACCATTCGAGCATTTCCGCTCAAATGGTGTCGGTGCCACTTGGACTGAAATGTTCTTCACATAGCCGGGTGTCTTCCCTTGAACTATCATGCTTCTCCCACCCGATCCTCCTCTGTGTCCTATCTTGCCTGTTGAATGTCTCTAAACTTCATTCAGGTTCTCTCTAGTTTTTCCATTTTCACTCATGCTTCGTATTCATCCTGTCCTCGACGAATCTGTTTTAACGCTTCAGAGCCTAATCAGAATCACTATTTTTATTTCAGTTTATTGTTTAGGAACCCCGTTTCAGCATTTCCGCTCAAATGGTGTCGGTTTCAAATAACCAGTTCGCACTTGCGTGACGCGAGGCCAAACCGATACGAATCCCGAATTAAAAACACAATTGATCCGCAATGTTCTACGGTACTGAATTAACGAAATCATTACAAATGTACAATAAAGCAAACCTCAAATATGAGGCCAAAAGCACTCAAGCAAGCGAGCCAAATAAGATGTCCAGAGAGAGGCAAACAGTCGCTCCCGTTCTCAACCCACGCGAAATTCAAATGTCCCGGGCATCGATCTAAAAGATAAAGAATGATGTATGGTGTTTGTGATCGAGAATTATCACTATACGAGCAACACACAGATAGAGTTATGTCGCCATAGATCATTATGGGTTCGGAAGTAGTTTCAAAAATTCAGCATGAATTACACCGCCCTCCAAAATCCTTCCTGCGCTTGAATGAGTCAACGGGTTGGCGCATGTCATTGATTCTTGTCTACCTATCTGCCTACCTAGTCCCTGCTGTCAGTGCTTCTACCTACGAACTGTTTAGCCTTCGCCGCACTCGCTGACCTTGATCTCTGTTGACTTGCACATTGTGACTGTGTGTAATTGAATGAATGGATGTTGTGTGGACATGAATCACACTTTCGAGGTTAATGTCATAAATTGTGTATCAATCTGATAAAAGGACACTCAGTCACGAAATGAAATGGAGAGAACATATGGCAAGGATGTGGAAGCACGCGTTTATATACAGGTGGGGTGAGTATCTTTTTTGACGCTTTAGAGCCAAATCAGAATCACTATTTCTATTT
>UZAN01048496.1:10286-24027 GCA_900618425.1 Echinostoma caproni | reverse complement strand
AATCGAGAAGTGAACGCTCGGCCTTGACACTTAGCGCAATCCCAACGCCAGCAACACCGCGAGCTTCGGATGCCGAATTGCCTGACACACGAAGAGTGAAACGTGATGATGACGTTGGGTCAGGAGAACGGAGGGAGATGACTGAAGTAGGGTCTTGTGGTTTCGGAGACACGGCATACATCTAAATGGAAGGTTTCAAGGGTTCTGGCTAAGGCGGCTAGTTGACCGATGTGGTAGAGTGTGCGGACATTGAGTGCGGCTAAGTGGAAAGGAGATTTTGGTTTCAAAAATTTGATAGCCCCTGAGTGGTTGACCTTATTAGTTGAGCGCTGAGTGATATGCGATGCGTTTCGTAAGCAGCAGGCACCTGGAAATATTCGGGATTGAGAAGAAGGACTAGACAGATAAGAAAGATGGTTTTCCAAATGGGTACCCAAGACTTTAGGGCACGACATACTTCGCGGTAGTCCACACCGACGAAGGGGTTTTTCTTTGGGAACACTAACCGGAGCCTTCGACTCAAAAGTCTGACCCACAAGGCAGTGGGGCGTAAATCCAACGCGGGAGCGTGAACGAAGCACCCTGGTGGGAGCTTCTAGAGACGTGTCACGCAAGGCCTTTGAATTTTGATTAATTGTGTTGTTCGCTGGTGCGTTGATTGTCGGTGTCGTTCCTTAGTCTCATGCACCCAATGAGACAAGCGGAACGTGGAGGGGACAGTACCTTATTGGCTGGGGGCTGCCTAGCTTGGGTGGGCGGTAGCTGTCCAATGAAGAGCGAAGACTTCTCCCACCGTCGAGAGGAAGCTCCAGGTACCCCGCTCCTACGTCCATCTAGCGGAGTCTTTTGACCGGTAAACTGCCCCTCACCGTGTTTATTTACTAGAGTGACCTCTCCGGGGGCGGGTGTGGATAGAAGAAAGAAGCCAGGGGTTGCCCAAGCAGCTGGCTTGTGAGACTGAGCTTCGTCTGGCCTCTGCCCGTTGACCTTTCAGGCAGGATTGGATCTACGGGTGTGAAAAGCCATTCAGTGTAGCTTGCAGGGTCATGGAGGCACGCAAACCATGACACCACGTCAAGGTGCAGTCTCGTCGTGACCATAGAGGGCTAATTGCTCTCTCAAAGAATAACAACTGACTGCACCTTGACGTGGTGTGATGGCTTGTGCACCTCTGTAACCCAGCGAGCTACACTGGATGGCTTTTGTCAAACCGCAGATTTAATCATGCCCGGAAGGTCGAATGGTAGAGGTCAGATGAAATCCAGCTTATAGGTTCTCCAGGTTTGGGGTTCGACTCGAGTTAGCATCTGAGCCGGTAAAATGGCGGAGTAGTTATCGATCCAAGAAAATGGGCCTCCACTTTGCTTTACCCGCTGCCTTGCGGTCAGGTTCTTGTTAGAACTAAAGACTTTGGACGAGAACCCTAATCGCTCTCCTGTTTACTGGCTGAACACCCTGGCAAAACCCGACCTTCAAACTCTAATGCTTACACAAACAAGAAAATCCCATACTGCATCGGTCGTCGCACAGGATAATCAGGACCGTGTTGTCCATTGCATCGAGTGAGGCGGGTAGTTACAAGTGGCCACTGCTCAGATATTCCATCCTTTGTTTCACTCTTTGTCGTCTGTTTCCAACCCTCGTCCTTTACCCCATCTTCCAACCCGTAACATTCATGTAGACAACTTGTTCGTCACTCGCCAATGTTTGTTGCTAAGTAGCCCGGTAAGTAGCTAACCACAAAATAAATTACAGATTCTGAAGTCTCGTCAGCCACGAAATCTAGGGGCCTTCAATTCGGGGACTATGATGCAAGCGTGTCTGGTGTGTACAATGGACTCTTTGGGGATTGATGTCTGCTGCGTATCGGAGAGTTGACCATATATTTAGTCTGTCCAATTCTTGGGTGACACCAACTATCGTCTTTGTAGACCTACATGCTGCGTTTGACTCAGTGGACAGAAATAATCTCTGAACTTGCCTGGTACAAAGCGGTGTCACGGAAAGTACGTAAACCTCATTGAAGCCGCCTAATTAGGCCACATTGAGGTCCACGATCGATTTCCACTCATTCACCACCATTATTGGAGTTCAACTAGGTTGCCGACCTCAGACTTCTTGTTTAATTTCGCAGTGGACATCAGTTTCATTTTCAGTTTTTACAATCATGAGCAAAACTTTCGTTAGCCGGTTTTGGTTGCTGTCTTTTGGCCGCTCATTTGGATGAGAGAACAGAATGGGGCTTGGAACGTAGGGAGCAATTTTAAGGGAAAGATGATTCATAAAGGCTGGGGTCGCAAAAATAATGGGTAGCTAAACGTGCGTCACTGTTTGCGACACCCAACCATATCACTCAGTGTCTCTCATCGGTTACCATGGTCCCGGGGTTAGGATGTTTGGTTACCAGTAGCAGTGGTAACGCCACTTATCATCCCGGGTATGTATGTTCGAATCCCACCACCACCGTCTGACTTCTATAATTGTATATTGAATATCAGCCCTGAGAATTGGATCTTTGTTTATTCAATAAAATGAAAAGGAAAAGGAAGAAAAGGTAAAGCTTGTAGCTTTTGATAGTGAGCGAGCATTTGTTTTTGGCTTGCACGAAGTGGTTGGGAGATTTTGGGTTGGGTGAGTAGCGTCTGGGACGGAATACTGAGGTTTTAATGTTACATCACGGTTGCAGTCATGATTAAACCACTCAGGGGATCGTGGTTTGTCGGGTTTGGAAAAGTGTGGAATAGGAAGACATGTATCTTGAAGAACGATATCTGTGAAGTTTGAAACTAGTGNAAACTAGTGGGAACATCAGATTTGAAACAACAATCTTTCTGGAGTTGGAAAGCCATGAAAACCCTCCCAGTTGGCTGAATCGTGACGCAAGGATTTGCGTCTCCATTGTTGTGCAAGGTGTTACTGTGAAACTGGCGAAACTAGTTACAAATCATGGATCACTTTATCTATCTGGCGAGTGGTTTCAACTCAAGGGGATGGAAAGAGATATCAACGATTATTCGTAAACATCAGGTGTGGTTGTATGAACCGTACCCTCGTGTTACGTCAGTGCCTCGAGTTAAGCCATCTGTAGTCCATCTGTTCATTTCCCTGGAAGCCTCCTTTCATTACTGAGCGTATACACATATATATGTGCTTGAAAAGAAGTGTATGAATCATAAGACTGTGCTGTTTTGCGTATAGAAGTTGACTACGCTATGATGGTGTGAGTGTGGACGTAGAAAATATGGCTTTTGATGGTAATCAATCAGTAACAGCTAAAATCTTGTCTACCAGGCTCCTTCCTTACTCGTTGCTTCATCTCGTTTGGGCGTTTGGTTCATTTGTGAATGCTGGGCTTGAAAATATTCCTTCTTTTTACTCTCATTTGTCGACTAAACGCGTACCTTAACTGAGCCTAAATAATCTAATTTGTTTCGGTTTATCAGCACCCAACCGTTCAGTCGTGCGTCGTTTGGTGATCCCATGTGTTTCTTAGCGATATGTTTGTTGTGATAGCTAAGTGGAATCTATAGACTTGATTCATTGAGACAAGTACATGCTCTGTTTGCGGTCGCCCATGGGGTGTGCGAGTAATTAGAGGTCAGCAACAGACTTGTAACCGAGGTGTAACGAACTGCTGTTTAAGACAAGGTAGTGTAAATGTCTTGACCTTCTAGCTGGATCCCAATTTTCTCTTCGATCCTACTTTCAGCCTTACTATTTTCCTCCTATTGTTTACCCAAGTGTGCAGCCAAAAGACAGCAACCAAAAGCGACACACGGAAGTGCACGCTTACTGGTTGTTTAAACTGGGACTGAAACTGAAAGATTGATCCCAAACCGACTACTGAGAGATTGAAAAGCTGATGGTGTAGAGTCGTCGATACTAGTGTTTCCTATTTGGTATTAGATTAGACTATTTAGGGAGAGTTTATATACGTTTATCTTTGGTTGGTATTGCTTCACCTGTTGGCATCTTTTAAGTTAGTCCTTTCCGTGTGCACGTTCTCCGCGCTTAATGAACTAGGAGATCTTTGAATTAACTTCACTGCATTTCGATATATGATGATGATAATGATGATGATGATCATGGTAGTGTTCTGTCATTGCATTACATTTCTCATTCCGTTTTAGTGGCAGTTCCACTTGGGAGTTACCGGATTCCCCACCAAGTTCAAATCCAAATGATGCTCAGCCACCCCCTACTGTTAGTCGTAAATCATCCGCCATAAATTTAGTCCACCTTCCTACCTGGTTAAGAGTTTATTGGGAACGAAATTCAGTAAAGTCCATCACCTCTGCGTACGAGGTTTTCCAGCACGATACTGTCCACGGTCTTTGTTGCCCAAGGTCCTGGATGCATCGATCTTGTATAGCTGGATTTGCAGTGAGTGCGGCCTTGCACTATGTGAAGTGTCCATACTGCGCAGATAAACAAACTTTTATTCGATCCATCATAGATGCCGGAATTTGGGTCCCTGACCGGTAAGTATTTTCACATCCTTCTGATTTACATGCACTATGATTTTTTTCCGTCAACCTCTAACCACGGGAAATATCTGCTCTGAAAAGTTCTCCAAACTACGTGGTATATTTTCATACCTATTTTATTTTTCTTTGAATGCGCTCATAGTTCACCCAGTTCTGTTCCGTGTAACAAGAGACCGTTTGATTGTCAAGGTAGATTTACTACTTGTTTAATCTGTGTATGGATAACAGACAAAGTTCCTTCCGGTCGATATAAACATCGTAAACAATTGGTCTGATTCGGCTAGACGGTTTTCTGATTATGGTTACTGTTTCCTTTGAACATCATTCTGGTAGCAAAAATGAGAACTAAGTGAAATATACGCGTGACCTATGAATATATAGGTGCCTGAATTTAGGTGACCAACTCTGGCACTCTCTGGTTCCATCGGCAAGATACTTGCGTGCTCCTTTTTATCTAAACGACGTGCGGTATTTTAAGCTTTCTGAAAAATAAATAGACACAAGAAAACCAGACTCCGCCTTTGTAAATGAAATGGTAAAGGAAGCATTGATACTAGAGCCAGCTGGTTAAATGTACTTTAAAAGACTACCAGGTTATAAATAGGAAGGAAGATCGAAAGTGTTCCTCAGGTATGTGGTTCTTGAGGGAAATGTGATTGTAAGTTTGAAGTGCGATACCTAGGAATAGTCAGTTGTAGTGGGTAACTGGCCATTTTAGTACGGAACCTAGACGGAAGAACAAGTTGAATAAGCATGACAGAGGCAAGTTCGGTAGAATAAAAACCAAAATAGTACCTGTAGAATACGGGTAAGAAGGTGACTTCTCGATCGTGAGCTAATTGATCTTGGGGTCGTTGAAGAGGTGACTGGCTTTATTTCGATGGAGATCACGAAGAAACTGAGAATTGGACACAGTTCAGCCCTTCATATGACCACAGTGTTTAAATATGGCGCGAATCTGAGTTTTGAAGTATGAGAACGTGAGAAAAAGTAGAGAAATAAATCTTCCTCTTCAGTCACTCCTGGCCATCATTGCCGTACGAATCTAGCTGCGCTCCACCTCTCGTAGAGGATATCTCAAANCCAAAAGTTGTCCAACGGTCTGGGTCTCATCTATTTTACTCCCTTGCTCTAAAGAAGGGCGGCAAGGCACTCTATGTGAACCATAGGGGCACCAGTTTGCTCTGTGTCTTACTTTACTTTTATTTACGGCGGTTGGCTCCTGGGAGAGAATAAGCCGTCTTCATGGATATCGCAAACTGTCGCTGCCCACGCTCGGCGATCTGCGGCAAGATCAGCGCAGATTGAGATCCAGCTTGAATTCTATGGGCGAACGCCGTAAACGGAACGGTGACCAAAGTTTTCAGTATCCTTTCTTACCTTGTCAGGCCAGGTTTTCAGCTGTCCACTGTGTCGACAGCGCCAGTTGGGGTAGGGAGGCGGTGCTAAAACAGCTTTGTTCAAGTCGTTATCAGACTTACGAAGAATGTAACCAAACAATTGCAGACGCCGTCGTTGTATTAGCGTTTGCAGTCTTACAAGATTGGAACATCGATGTTTGACCGCTTCATTTGAGATTTGATCCCTTAATCGTACTCCCAGAATGATTCTTAAGCACCAGTGATAGAAGACTTCTAATCTGCTACGGTCTTGGACTCTAAGTGGCCAGGTTTCGCAGCCGTAAAGCAATACAAAATGGATTGCTACGGGGAAAACTCGGATTTTTGTCTTAAGGCTGATTCTATTTCTACGTCAAAGGGGATTCTTCAGCTGTAAAAATGCCCTTGCAGCATCGACGCGCACTTGCACCTCGTCTTTAGATTGGCCGTCCGGGGGCATGGTTGAGCCTAAGTATTTGAAGCTTCTGACGGATTCTATCGGCTCACCGTTTACTAGTAAAGCATTTTCGGGATGAATCGGGACTGTCGCAAAGGTTTTCGTTTTTGATGTGTCCACCTCTTGGCCGATCTCGGAGGCCTGTCGACTGATGCGGTCAACGATTACTTGGAGATTAGACATGTCCTCGCCAAAGACGACAATATCATCCGCGAATTCTAAGTCGGTTAGCCATAAGTTCGGAGAGATTTGAACTCCCCGGTATCCTCCCATTGAAGGACTCGCTATCCAGTCAACGGCAAAGTTGAACAGCATTGGGGACAATGGGCACCCCTGTCGCACTCCAGATCCTAACCCGAACGCCCATGACTCCTTTCCGTAGATGCGGATTCGGGCGCTAGTGTTAGAATAGTAGGATCTCATTAAGTTGATGAGTTTAACTGGAACGCCATCGGCCAAAACTAAGTTCCAGATGGATTCGCGATCTACGGAGTCGAATACCGCACGAAAATCAATGTACCAGACTGCTGTGGGTTGTTAAAACTTGTGTCAGTGTTCCAAAGTAGAGTGAATATTTGGTCAGCACAGCCCACCCCGGGGGCGGAATCCCTTCTGGTTAGGTCGAGTGCATGCGTGCCCTGCTTCCACAAAGCAGTTCAGCAAAAGTTGTGCAAAAACTTGGCCGCCACGTCAAGTAAATTGATGCCTCTGTAGTTTTCGCACACTGATTTATCACCCTTTTTAGGGAAAGATAATAAAGTCGATGTGGTCCAGTCAATTGGGTCGATTTCGGTTTCCCAGATTTCACACAGTAAGCTATGAAGAGTGTTTAAAATGGCTGAAGTACACTGCGTAGATTTCGGTGGGTATCCCGTCTTCACCCGGAGATTTCCGTGTCTTGAGATGGCTGATGATATCTGAGACTTCTACTGATGGCGGGGCGCAGTTAGCTTCGTATAGAGAAGATGGCGAGAAGGACGCATAGCGAAATTGGATTTGAGGGCAATTGAGAAGAAGACTAAAGTGTTCCACCCACCGAGACATTTTTCCTCGCGCATCAGAAATGAGCTCGTTGGAGGTGCTGCACAACACAGACTAGGTGACCCGTTTCTTGCTCGATGCTGATCGAATAAGTCGGAAGAGGTTCGCCGTGTTCCCCAGGTTGGTTGCTGTCTCCATTTTTGTAGCCATTTCATTCCAGTAGTTCTATCTATCGTTTCTGGCTGATCGTGTTGCTTATCGTCTGAGATCGCGATAAGCAGAGGATTGAGCTAGGCGTGCCTCTCTGGCCGCACTAGCTAACTGGACAGTTTGGTCGGATATCCAGTCCTTCAGACGACGTGATCCAGTGCCTAGTGCGTACAGAGCGGCTCGTTGTACCGACTACTTCATCCTGGTCCACTGAGTTTCAACCGAACTCTCTGTGTTTCCATGCGTACCCAGGGGATCGTTTGACAGCCGTGCAGTTGTCATGCCCATCAGTGTTCTGTTCTCCAGTGGAATCACATTTAGGCGCTTCAAGGGGACGGTCTTGCGAGTTGTTCGATGGAGTTTAACTTTCGCGCGAACTAGTACGTGATCAGATCCGCTTTTGTTCCCGCATTTAGGATCGACGGTCTTCAATCGAGGAAACCTATCATAAACGGATGAGAACGTAATCCATTTGATGTGCTGTTCGGTCGTCGTTGGAGCACCACGTCAGAAGATGCTTTTTTGTATGTTGAAACCGCGTGTTGGTAATACACAGTCGCTTGTAATCGGCGAAGCAGAGTAGTCTGTCACCGTTCTCGCAGCACTGGCCCAGGCCAAACCTCCCATGGCCTCTTCTTGTTGACCAGTTCAAACGTTTCAGTCCCCTGCTATGACAGATACATCCCATTTGGGTACTTCGTTAACTGGCGATTGAAGGCTGCCATATAACTCATCCTTGACTTTGTTGTTAGATGGGAGAACCGGGGCGTAGACAGCGATTACTGTGAGGTTTGCTGGATGACCCTTGAATCGTGCTACTGCTATCCTAGAGGATATTGGTTTCCAGGAAAGAAAAGCACTATTAACCCGATAGCTTAAAGCAAGTGCCACTCCGTGTTGACCCGAAGTTTCGTTGCCGCTGTGATACAGCCAGTATTGGCTATCGATACCACGGATTTTGTTACTTTTGGAGCCGAAGCCCGCCAATCTGACTTCTGATAGGCATGTAATATCCAGCTGGTAGTCATGCAGCGCGCGTATTGTTAGTGCCTGACTCCCGGCATTTGAGAGTGTCCTTACGTTCCACCATTCAATGTAAGAAGTTTTGTGCAGTTTGAGGTATCCGGTGCGTATACTTGTCACACGAGCCACTGGAGGAACACAGGGTGCGTCGCTTCCCGGGAACGCCGTAGCGTGATTAGCAAGACAGCCTGAGTAAATATCCATGAAATTTCTTAGGCGTTAGGTACAGGAAACGTCCCCAGCGTCACCCGGCTTTGGTTCTAGGTGGTATCTCTAGCGTTTGCACATCCAAGTGCGAGGGAGCAAGAAGGTAGTGCATGGTTGCTGGCGGCCCTCTGCGGGGAGCTCATACGCCATTGACAGTTGCTAGCGGAACAGGGGTCCATGCGTCCCTGGTGAGTACAGAGTCATTGTCTAGGCCGTTGAGTCGTGAAACCGACTTCGTCAGCACAACACGTACGTTAGACACCGACCCGTCGGGAGTTGAGCTCCTGGTTACCTTCAACCTGGTTTGGTCCGCCTGTCGAGCGGTTTACTGGGGTGTGGCCGCTGTTGCATTCAAACAGCTTCTGGGAGCCGCAGGTGGGGGCTGAGCACCCGATGGAGACCAAAGAGCGAGGGATGCTCTCAAGGGGCCGACAGCCCCCCGAATCAGAGGTACTACTCCTACCGGGCACCTCATACACCCCCTCTGTGTCGGTCAATTTTCAACAACTTATACTGAACCGCTTTGGAGAAATAAGACGCACATAGATCCAACCTAAGTAAAATAGATTCCATCGTAGTGTGTTATCTTGATCGACCATTCACCGTAAATCGGCTCTTAAAGCATGACTGCAAGTTTTAACACGCACCAGTCTTATTCACGGATTTCGTAGATCACGAATTCCTTTGAAACATGATACTAGCCGTTATCACGGTGTTAAAACTTGTAGCCCTATTAAATCCTACTCGAATCCTACAGCGAGGAGCCACGCCTGTTTGAGTTAAGATATGTAGCATGACAGGGTAGCCCATTGCCCCTGAAGCTATTCCACTTAAACGTTGATTGGATAGTGGCTCATTTCATGGACGGATACAAGTGGGTTCCGATTTCTCTGAACCTATGGCTCATCGCCTTAGAATTCCCTGCTGACGTCGTCTTTGGTGAGGATATGCCCTACATCCGAAACATCGTTAGTTACATCACTTGACAGGCTTTGGAGATCTGCCTTGTGGCAAATACATCCAAAATGAAAATATCTGCCAGGCTTCCGAATCGTCTCGTAGATACGTCACAGCTGAACGATAGATGGATGAAATCCGTTGAAAGCTTTAAATCCCTGAGCCCAAGCGTATTGCCTAATGACCAGGTTAAGGATGAGGTCCGATGCGGCCAAAAGACGTTTCTTCAGCTGAAGAATTCCTTATGGTGTACAGATCGAACAGGCCTAAGAACGAATATGAGTTTTTTCTCCGCAGCAGTCCGTCTTGCTTTGCTGTACGGCTGCATCCCTTTGCCTCCAAGCGTCGAAGACTCAACCATGAGAGTTTTCAGATCAGTGGGGCTTAATGATCATCCTGGGAGTCAGGTGAAGGTATTAGCTACCTAATGAATCAGTCAGAAACCTGTGTGTTGATATCACGCAGCTGCAAACGCGCTTGAGTCTGACGACTGCAGTGGTGTGGATATACTTTGTAAATCAGACCACGACCTAACCAAAGCTGCTTTGGCACTGTCTCCGTGCCCATGCTGGTTCTGAGGACGCAGAGCACCTTAGTTTCTGCCCTGTCTACGACAATCACCAATGGAAGTTACGCTGGATCACAGTCTGCGCAAACCTTGCTGTCAACTGCTGAGCGACGACGGCTACATTTCCTGATATCCACGAGGCCGGTTTATACGCTCAAGAGTCAGTCACTGCGAGTAAAGTAAGGTGTGTCCAGCGGTGCTATGTGGGCTTTCCCGTGGCTATCGAGTGTTGCTGACTTATATGTCAACCAACCGTTGGAAGAGCACCAGTGAATCGAAGCAACCCAACTTTAGGTAAATGTGGTCGCCCACTGGAGCAAGTGGTCGACCTCCATAGATTACATTGGTTGGGGCATATGTTACGCATGTCACCCAATAGGTTGCCACGGTGATCGATGTTCGCCCAGACAGGTAGTGGGTGGAGTAAAGCTAAGTGTGGTCAAGCTGAAACCTGGCATAGGGGTATGAAAACCCTAATCAGGATTCCGGGTCACTTAGGTCCTGTTAAGCTCCCTAGACGGGGACCTCTTAATCGAGTGGTACGGCTAGGCGTCGTAAACAGTGATGTTCTTACATCTCAGTTTCTTTGCAATATTAGTGCCCCGAACTTCTCAATTTTCTCTTCGATCCTACTTTCAACCTTCCTGTTTTCCTTTTGTTGTTCATCCAAATGGGCAGCCAAAAGACAGCAACCGAAACCGGCGCACGGAAGTGCATGCTTAATTGTTGTTCAAACGGAACTGGACGCGATACTGCCAGGTTTCCCCAACCAAAATGGGTGAATATCCTTGGAGCTTTCGGCGCAGTTGGAGTTTTTCCAAGAAGTGTGGACAGAGCAAAAACGTTTAGTCATTTGATTTACCATTTTCAGTTGTCAGTCTCACCCTGGGACTTGAGACGGTAAACCACACAAAGCTTCGCTAGCTTAGATGTGATGATGATCAGACTCATATCATCAGCGTCATAATAATGTAAAATGCAGTGACGCTGACTTCGTTGACCACTGCCAAATAAAAAAATGATCGAAGTTGGTGCTACGCCAGCTCAGTGACTGGCGTTGCTATGGTGCGCAGCGGGCAGAAATGTCTTTAGCGCCGACGTGACGGTTCGGTGAAGTAGAATATTTGCGCGTTTTGTGCCGCAGGGATTGTGATTGTGAGATCTTCAATTCTGTTCATATCAGTTCACTTTCTACAACTATCGATTGAATATCATCGACAATCGTTTATATAGTATGACACTGGTAGAATGAAGGTTGCTAGTTTGGCAACTCACCCAAGCCACCGTGTATGTTTGGGGGGGGGGGGATGATTCGCTGGAAATTTCGTTATCACATCGAAGTCACATTAGCAAGCTCCCTTAGAGCACGTGTTGCGAGTACCTAGCTGTCTTCTGTCACTTCGTTTCTTATCCACTGTTGTTGCATTAAGCTGGAGGATTCAAATGGATGTCAGTTGTTGACTTGAAAATGAAACATGAAGAAATGCGGCAAGTGATTAAGTAGAGTAGGTATCCCTGGTCTTCTAGATTGGTGTCCGAAGCTTCTGCAACTTGTTGGTTAGATACATGGGAGGACTTTTTAGCAGACCGATAACAGTGTCGTGCTAGTTGTATATTGGACCGGAATGCTTGATAAGGATTGTATGGGGTGTGTTGCGCATAAAGGTTTACGTTCACTTTCTTTGCTGCTGGATGGTGATGATGATGATATCTGGATTTATTTTTCAATTTCCTATAGTCTAACGGTAGCGGTAAAGCATTTCTATTTGATCGAAAAATAGAGAATCAGCCGGTGTTTTTTAAAATACCGATATACTTTGATGCAAATGATACAAATGTGAATTTTAATCTTCCATCCATCTTACAGGGACGCAGCATGGGAGTTAGAACCAGGGGCGTTTGCTGAACTGGCTCCGGTGGATGAAGACGATGAGAGTCGTCAATCTTCGTGCTCGTCTTCCTCAAGTGGCGACTCGGTGTCCAGTGATGACCATAAATTAAGCAACACACGAAACAACTCTGTTCAGAGGATTCCCTTGTCTGAATCCACTGAAAATCAAACAAATGAACCAACCGAGCCAGAGCCCTTGTTCAATCCACTATCTTCCTTAGATAGTGATCGAGATACGTGCCCTTCCCAGGCCCCACCACCACCGGTGCGTGTTCCCGGCACCGCAAAACCAATACTGTCCTTGGTTTGGACGGCTCAGTCGCTGGAACCCAATCAGCGTGGTCGTCCTCGTACGAAATCAGTGCGTTACAGTCACCATACTATATTTCATCAGTCGAAATCACCACCTCAACAAGGGACGCGTCGGGTTCGACGCCGTCTATCATTATATTCACGTCCAAGTACACGGTTAGATTCAAGCATAGAAACAAGACTACGTCAGGCCACACTGGGGACATTCTTAGCTTCTTTTCGTGTATCTTCTGTTCCAGATTGATTCTATAGTTTGTCACTTTTTCAACGGATCCAAGTTCTGTTCATTCTCACAAGTCACTTTATTGGGTCTCTATTTGAACGTCTTTTTTCTTCACAGTTGCTATCCTCCTACCTTGCTATCCAACAATCCTTTCCATCCAATCTCGGTTATCCTTCATGTACAGAAATACCCACAGAGCCCCCACCGTCATTCCGTTGACGCTTTTTTGGCATCTAGTGCTTGTCAGATTCACAATTAACTCGATTTGCAGTCACTTATTTTGCATTTCTCCGAGTGAGTCTCGATTTTTCGATCGCAATATAAACTTCACTAGTTTTCGAATTCTTTCATCGCGTTTCTATTGTGTAGGTCAGACAGTTGTGAGAATACTTATGCTCTGGTGAAACAAGTTGAAAATTAGTTGTGAGATGCGTCTTTGAACAAATAAAATCAACGACACTGGCGTTTATCCCACACTACTTCGACTGAAAGCTTGCATCAACCCACTACCTTAACCAGGATATTGCTGCTGGTTATGGATCAGCCATTCATGTAAGTGCATCTGTTTTACTCTTTCACACTGAACGGTCGTCCTTGCTATGGCTTCCTTTTTTCGTTCAACGGTAGAAGTAGTGAAAACCAAGACTGATAACCAAAGCCCTGAGATTCACCAAAGTTATCAATCGAACGGTGTTACTGTTCAGCTGTCGCTGCGAAAAGTCGAAAAGCGAGTAATGATCAGTTCCGGTCATAGCAAAGATTGTTACTGGCAATTGGTTTGTGGTTTGTTGAGTTTAACTCCATAACCGTCAGTTTCTCACATAGATGTGTATATTTTGTCACCGTTGGACAAATCTGGCTGTGTTGCAATGAATTTCAATATTTGGTAGTTACCAGTATTCATTCGGATTTATGAATCTAACAACTGATGCCTGATTTGCCCATCCCACAAGGCCCCTTGGATTGATCGTTTTCAGAAATTCGGTTGCGCAGTGATAGTGTTAAATAAGAGCAATCAGAAAAAAGAATGAATGGCAGACGGTGCT
>UZAN01048495.1:3799-16191 GCA_900618425.1 Echinostoma caproni | reverse complement strand
CAGGGGATTTCCCCAAAGAGGCTTCTATGATCGGAGTTCTAGTCGCTGCGAGCCCCTCTTCCATTCTATGTATTTTCAGCCTTGGCGAGCGAAATAGGGCTGTATTGAATCCTGGAGACTCATATAGGGTCCCCCTCTCGGCATTGTCTACACTCGCTTGGTCATCGGCCTTAACTTGAATTGTTCCCTTAGTGGCTAGCTTAATCCTCTCATAGGTCTCTGTTTCTAGGATTGGCGAACTCGATCAGCGTGGGTCTGGGTTGCTGCTGTACCCGATCCTGTGTCTACTTTCATTTCCCTAATCGTAACACCGTCTTTAAGTAAAGATGTTCTGGAATTTCCACGGAGTGTAATAGATTCACCACGTGATATCTCACTGCCTTCTCTCTGCTTTCCCTCTTGAATGAACGGTTCCTATGTCTACCGAGTGCGATGTCACTGAATCTGCTCAGCTTCATAAGAGCTGTGGCCAGCATCTCAGTAGCTTCTTCTAGTGCCAATATACTTTCTCCCAGATCCGGATCGGTAGCTACTACCGATTTCCTAATTTTTTGCTCTTGTTCCCTTCTCCAACATCAAATATTTTCGTGCCTCCTCGGATTCTTATCTCCTTAATGTGCGACGTTGGAGGCACCGGAGACTGCACTTCTATTTCTCCTTCGTTGACTTCACAGATAACCCCTTGCATCGGGGTTTCATCCTCAGTCTGAGAGGAGCTGTTGACGCTCCTGCTCTCCCCAGGCTCCTTTGTTCGTAGCGCTTTTTCTTTAGTCTTACAGTTCTGGACCTTCATCTTCCGGCCTGTAACTATCCGTTGTTTGCACCCAGTGCACACCCAACTCAGCCCGTCGTGTTCTCAATATAACTGGTACATCTTCTTGGACAGCTTCCCGCATACGCTGTAGAATCGCACGTATCACATTGGATACCTTCTATAACGCTGCCTTTTGAGCAACGCGAATTTCCACATACCTCTTCCTCATTTATGCTACACTTTGGTTCTATCTTAGGCAAATCCTTTACAGATGCTCTTTCCCCCATTGTTGTAAGGATTGATAATTTATACCGTAGGTTAACTATCGAGACACTATCCCAGTTAGCTAACTCCGAATACGCAATTACACAAATATTGGTACAAACATAACTAACAAATAAAAATAAAAATACAGACTGATTGTGCTACTACACTATTATGGACTATATACGGATTGAAGGAAAGCAAGATTTATCTACCACGTCAGAGATTCGAACGATGAAGAACTTCGTCAACCGAGTGTCCAGATTCTTGCTCCAGTAGGAACCAAGTTCTTCTGGAGCTTCAACTTCTTGTCGACCGTTTGACCATAGTCGATTTCTTTGTCTGGACAATCTCCCTTATCGGGTCCGTATCTGCAAAGGGAGGTTGTTAGAAAATAGGTAGCTTGGAATCCACACTGTCAACAGTAAGCACCCTACAAAATCTCTGAATACAGGCTGATCCAGACCCAATCTAGTTGTCTTTTGAACTCATCGACTGTTCTACAGTCCAGCAGTGAAGATGGTGGTTGGTTCCACTTATCTATCAGTCTACTCGTGAAGAAGTTGTACCTAAGGTCGGATCGGTTCCTGGGCTTCATTAGCTTCAAATTATACCACCTTGTTGAATCGAGCGGTGCTAGGGTAAACAGTCCGAACTTCTCTAGCCCAGTCAGCCCCTTCATGATTCTGAAGGTTTCTGTGATGTCGCCTCGCAGGCGTCTCCTCTCCATAGAGAAAAGCCCTAGGGATTCTAAACTCTCCTCATATGTTTTCCCCTTCATTCATCCCTTCATCCAAGTGGCTAACCGTTGCACCCTCTCAATGAAATTGATATCTTCCCTCAAGTACGCCCCCAAGCCTGCACACAGTATTTTAACTGCGGTCTAATTATGGCTTTATATAGAGGTAAGAAAAACTCAGCCTTCCTTGACGACCGAGCCGCTTTAAGCTAGACCAATTGCCCTCTCGCTTTTGTGCGGTGGCAAGGCATTGACCACTGGGTTGAAAGTCTTCGCGGACCGAAATTCCCGACTGCAGCATTCGGTCCACTCGAACGAAGACCGTCGGTTCCATGGTCGAACCGGAAGCCCCACGGTATTTAGAACATGAAATTGGGTAGCGTTTAGCTCCGAGTCCCACTTCTGTGTCCACCGGAAGACCTTAGCCAGATCAGCTTCTAGTAGATCTGCAGGTTCTGAATTTAACCAGTTTTACGTGTTCGGCAAAAATGAAGGCAGGAATCGATAGTTCATGAACCACGATTTCTCCCGAAAACCGTTCACATGATAAGGTTGTATTCATCGATCTGTGAAAATCCTTCCTGTAAAGCCCGGCCATTCTACCTTGGTTCCACATTTCGTAAATTTCAAGTTCCACTCACTTAACACCATCCGCCTCATACATACATGGACATTGGACGTTCCACCTCCTTTGTGTATTTACTCACTGATCGCACTGTAGCAGTCAGAAAGACTGAACATTCCTCTCAATTACCCTGCATTTCCTCATCTTTCTTCATCATTGTATCGTGCATTCTTTCTGATAGTGGTATACATGTCGGTGAGTTTTCTATTCTGAACCTTCTATTTCACCTATTTGCGGTAAAGCATATCTATCGGGCATAAGCTTCATGTGCCTTGTGCTTATATGTAAATGGGATTTTCTTATTTTATTACGATAAAAGGTTTGATTAGACACCCACTGTTAGACTAACCGTTGCTTTTGGTTATATTGAACTCTCTTTGGCTGTAACGCTCAAGATTATTTTGCTTGATTTGTTGAATCGTGCAAAACTTTCCTATTAGCCGAGAATAATCTCAAAGGTAATTCAAATCACTCATTTTTCCTATTTACTCTTTATTACAGCAGATAGGTTCTGTGAATATTTGTAACATTTTGGCTGGATAGTGAATCAGGCTCACTATCAGAGATATGACTACCTTATGTATTTGTTGATTAATACCAAAATTGTACCGCAGATTATTTTTAGATCGACTTCGTTCTCGATACTTTGGGCTACGCGTTTCTCTGAGGTTTGATTATCACTATCCAGAACGAGCGAACGGTCATTTGGTTGAACGCATACAGGCAAGGTATTTTTGTTTCGCTCGGACCAGGACAATCGCGTTTGGGTCGCTGCATCCACTATCTGACTTTGTTTGTGTTACTGCTTCATTAGTGCATTATTTGTTTTAAGCGCGATCTGACTGCTGACATTTGACTCCTTTTAGTGCAAGGTGGCACTGTGCGTGCTATTCTTATCCAGAATCATTTTCTTTCGTTCGGATTTATTGAATTACGCTCACTTGGCTCTTATTTTTAAGTTGCTTTGAGATCACTTTGAGGTTTGTACAGAATTTATTTGCTTATTTTATCATTTAATAATACAGTACCGTAAAACCGTGATAGATTGTTCGTTTTATTCACGTTTTAGGAACCTATTTCGGCTACACATTGCTCGTTTATCTATTAGGGAGGCACAAGAGTCAATAATGAATGTAGGCTGATTAAAGTGGGAAAAAGTGTAGTGACACATGTTCCAGCTGATGATACATTTACTAACGCGTTATGACAGATCAAAATTAATCCTCAAATCAACGTCTACGTGACTCACCGTACAGAGAGAGCGTCAATCCCAACAGCGCGCTAAGCAATTCGATTGACCTTCTAGCTCACAAACACAAATTCAGGTGCATGAACTAGTTAAATAGGCTTTGCCAAAAAGCTCTAACAATGTATAGGCAGGAAGTACAAATACGTCATAAAATGAATAAGTTTAGCATTCTCAGGCGATTGTAATTATTTGTTTCACTAGAAGTGATCTAGAAATTCTAAGTTGAAATTTCGGACTAATCTAGTTATCAGATGAAATACATGGATTGAAATGGTAACATATGAATGAATAAAGTTACCTTAAGGATACAACTGCCGGATAGGGACGTTTCTCAGTATTTTAAGTGAGTGTCCCCTAGGGCACATTCAGCCGCCATCTGAGTGTCCCTTTGTGCTGCCTGGGGTGAGTGAGTGCGGATCTGGAAAAGGAAAACCCACCTCTGATGGTTTCTCAGAGTGACAGTACACGTCTGAGGTTTCCTCAGGATGAAAGTAACCGTAGGAGAAGTGTTTTGGAGAAGAAACAGGATCTAAAAGTGGTGATGCCGGATGTTGAGAAGTTTCAGTAAAATGTGTTGTGAACAGCCTATGAAAATGATGTTGAGGGAGTTGGAGAAATTAAAGTGAAGTATCTTAATGTATAAGAGGTTAATATAAAGAAGGAGGACGGAGACGGACGAGCTATTAGTGACCTTAGGCCGAGTTTCAGATTCAATCGGGAAACGTCGATGTCCAGGATGAGTGAAGCTCCAGCTTGAACTTGGCAAGGGGTTTTGACGCCACTATCTCCTGAGGCAGTTTGTTCCATGTATTTACAACCCGGTGCGAAAAACGGTGGCTCTCAGGCGTTTGAGCGCCCAAGGCTTTTTTACTTCATGCTGTGTCCCCTTCTGTTGGGGATGTCACTCCGCTGGTGTACGTGGGAGATTCCATGAGAGAAACCGGTCAAGATACGGAAAGTTTCAATTAGTTCCCCCCTCAGCCTTCTCCATTCAAATGAAAACACATCCAGCCCCTGAAGGCGTTTGGCATATGTCGCGCGCCGGAGGTGCGGGAACATGCGCTTGAACCTCCTCTGCACCCTCTTCAGAATCGTTTGGTCCTTCTTCAGTGCTGGGGACCAAGCATGTACACAAGATTCTAGGTGTGGCCGAACGAAGGCTATGCATAACGGGACTGGCACGACACGGTCTCTGGACGTCACTGTGTGCTTTAACCTGAACAACACTCTATTGGCCGTATGTGCCGCAGCAAGACGCTGGGTAGAGGAGTTAAAAGCGGAGCTCAGAGTGACTCCCAGGTCCCTGATTTCACTACTGCCATAGCCTCCCCGTCTCTAGCTCCCATGTAGCGGGGCTCAGCTTCCTGGGCACTCCCGGATCACAGGGCCTTACACGTAGCTGCATTTGAAGGGGGACCCTACGCTGCAGACCATACTTGCACGGCATGTAGATCAAGCCGGAGGTCTACACCCTGTTGTGAGCCAAGGAGTTTGACGACATCCGCAAAGGTGAACGTCGGGTTTGATGGACGGTTTAGTTCAATTCAGTTCTCACAGTACGAATTGCGGCTCTTGTCAATCGCGCGTCCATTTCCTTGTGTTGTTGGCGATTCCGTTGGCTTCCAACAACTCCAGTCAATAGTGTTTTCCGAAAGGCAGAATTTTAGTGTGCAGTATCAGATGCAGGTCAGGTCAGGTCACAGAACTTTAGACTTTGGTCAGTGAACGTCCAGGTTCTTGAACTTGTGAGCTGGTAGTTCCCACTATGCTACGACTGCCAGGTAGTTCCACAGTTGTGTGTTGGATGTTGCACCTACAAGAGAAGAGACAAAGAGTAGGATCATCCTTAGGGAATCAGCAGTCTCAATCATTTGACAGGCACCGCACCTCAGCGGACTGCTACTCCTGCCACGAGCGCTTCCGGGGGCTAAAAAATGTTATAATACTTGTGCGCGAGTTGTGTGATGTAAACGAGTATTGATGAAATGGACAAACGTCTACATTAGGGGATGTGGGTAGTGACTGAGATTTGTGTTAATCGTACTCTGGAAACAACTTGACCCAGCAGTTGTCTAGTATCCGTTGGCATTGCAGAACGTTAGTTGCTGCCATTACTGTGGATGAAAACTTGTTCCATACGCTTACCATGCGGTGGGAGAAAAATTATGCCTCGGAACTTCCGTTGGCCTACGTTTTCACCAGATTCGGCGCATGTCCTCTGAGGGTTGAATTGAAATTCAGGGTAAACAAGAACCTATCTGCTATTGACCGTCCTTTGAGTTGAACGTCTCAATGAAGTCACACCTCAGTCGACGGCCGTGCAATAAGAATAGGTCAAGGACCGCCAGCCTTCTTTGTATGACACCCTGCAGGCCACTGATCATCCGGGTGAACCTTCTTTGCACTACTTCGAATAGTTGTTTATCCCTTACTAGGAGAGGGGCTCACAAGTGGACACAGTACTTCAGATGTGGTCGCACAAAAGCCTTATTCAGTAGCAAGAGTAATTTAGCCTCCCTCGATTTTACTGTTCGACAGAGTTGGAATAAGGCTCTATTAGCCTTTGCTGCTGCTGCAGCCGCACATTGCATTGAGGGTTTAACGGATGAGTTTATCTGCACCCCTAGATCCCTGACCACATCGTTAGATTCTATGGCGTCCGTCGACCTCGAGCCTAATTGACACACCTTCGCTGCCCCTCTGTTCAGCAGCAGATGTCTGCATTTGCTGGCGTTGAGTGATAGCTCCCAGGTATCCGCACAGCCATGAATTACGTTTAATGCCTCCTGTAATTCCCTCGATGATGGATTCCTAGTACTTTGAGGTCATCCACGAATAGGAATTTGGGGCTCCGGAAGACCTCGGTGACGTCAATAACATACAGCACAAATAGNATAGTACGGGACCAGGGACTGAGCCCAGAGGGATCCCACAAAAGACGCTGCCGTTTCCGAGGTTTCCTGTTCCATCCTTACGCGGATTTTCTTCTTGGATAGGTACGCTTCGATCCACCGCAGTACCCACTGATCTATCCGCAGGGCTTCCAATTTGCTCAGGAGAAACCTGTGGTTGACCGAGTCGAAGCCTTTCCTGAAATCAAGGTAGCAAACTTCCACTCGATCCCCTGCGTCCAATATTACTGTTACCTCATTCAGAAATGATAGAAAGTTAGTGAGGCACGACTTTGTGTATGACAAAGCCGTTTTGTTGGCCCGTTGTGAGGTTTTGGTCGTCCAAATATCCCACCAACCTCTCCATAGAGAGACGCTAGAAGGTCTTCAGGACAACAGAATGCAGGCTTACCGGTCGATGGTTTGAACCGGCTGCTCTTGACCCTTGTGGATTGGCACCACTTCTACCGTGGTCCAGCGGCGTTGCTGAGGCAAGGGATCGGTTGAAAATCCGAGTAAGCGCACCAGTAGTGATGTCAGCAATGGGATGCAGGATTGCCGGATGCAGCCCATCCGGGCCCACGGCCTTGTTATGGTCTAGATGTCTTAGTGCTGCTTCTACCTCCTTTGCCTTCAAGACAAACGGTGCCATATGCTGATCCGGGAGCCTTCCCAGTAAGTCAGACAATGGCTTTCCCATGTCCTGTATGTGGACTGTCTCAAAGAAGCTCTTTAAAACTTCAGCCTTCTTGCTGGGGGCCGTGTAGTGGAAAAGATACTACATATACGAATGATAAAGGAATAAACGGTACATGGAACAGACTCACAGAAAGATGGTTCCGTTGGCTGCGTGATCCTGTTCTTCAGATGTGTGGTTCCGGTTGATGAGGTGCAGTGGAGCTGAAAGGGACGGCAGCGACAGTCAACGGACCGCTCGACATTAACTGATAATGCTCGCGTAATACTTCAGCAACACTCGGAGAACACGTGCGGAGATTCGAACAGAATTTTTGTATTGTGTAGTTAGTTGTTGTATGTATTAAAACAAGCTGTACAATCATGTCATATAAAAGTAGATAGCAATGTAAGATACTACAGCCGCATCAACGCCTTCTGCACTTACTACATTTCTTATCGCTACTCGAGAGTAAGCCTTTGACTGCGCATTGTTATTATAGGCTTTCGGGTGTTGTTTAGCATTGCGAGCAATTCTTCTTTCATATTCCCTCTAGCATTGTCTCTGTATCTTGAGAGCCCTTTCGCTTTTATCCAGATAATGCAGGTGCTGTCAGTGGCCAACCCTGCTCCGGAGGCAGGTCCATGCCTTCCGGTTTATGGCTTGTATCTTGACTTCATTTTTTCCCACCAAAGCGGCTGACCCTCTCTTCTGACTCTTCTTAGGGGAACGAAAACGTCCCTGAGCCGGGTGATACAGTCCTTGAATGTCTGCTACTCCTGCTTCACGGAGAGGATGCCGTCTGTTGACCACCGCATTGACTCTGCTGTTTGCCTGAGTGCCGGCATATCCAGCTTCCTAAAGTCCCTTCTGAGCTTGTGTAGTACCGGGGGAGGGTTTTACCTGATATGGAACCTAACTACTCCATGCTCACTTCGTCCTAGGGGAGCAGATATCCCCAGCTGTTCCACATTATGCGGCAGCTTGGTCAAACCAGGTCCAACATGCTGGGCCTTCACCCCTCCCGCCAGCTAGTTGGTTGGCTGACGTGCTGCACCAGGAGTAGCACTGTCATCAGGTCCATTAGTTTTCTACCCGAGTCAGAAAGTAGGGCCCACATGCTTTCCCAGTCTACTTCCGGAGAGTTGAAATCTCCCATGATGATCATCCGCTCCGCGTGATTGTTTGCTGTGGTTAGAACAAGAGAGAATTTCACAGAGTTCATCCTCTGTGAAAACGACGTGGTCCAAGAGCTCAACGCCTTAAATAGGCATAGAGCAGCAGGACCGGATGGATTGCATTCCGCCGTGATTCAGCCTCTAGCAAATGCATTAGTGGGACCGGTCACTAAGTTATTTAAGAAGTCCATCGGTACTTGCAGGCTCCCACAGGACTGGAAAACTGCAACCGTAGTAGTGGCCATACACAAGTCAGGCCCTTGACACCACGTTTGCAACTATAGACCGGTAAGTTTGACTTTGGTTTTCTGCAAGTGTCTTGAGCATATAGTGTGCATAGACTTCTGATTCAAGCCCAGCATGGATTCCTCGAGGAACGATCGTGTCTAACCAATCTAATGGCATTTCTAGACGAAGTTACAAAAGGAATAGATGCTGGTCACCAGGTAGAGGTTTGCTATCTAGATTCCAGCAAAGCCTTCGACTCTGTCAGTCATCAGCTTCTGGATCTAAAATTGCAGACACAGGGGAGTCCAGGTGAGGAGAATGGATTAGACAATTTCTTAGCTGTCGCATATTCAGTGTGAGAGTTGGAAATTATACAACTGAACCTGAGGGAATATCGAGCTCTATAGGGATCGGTGTTGGGTCCGTTATTATTTTTCATCTTCATGAACGATGTTGCGAAGGATTTCCATAACCTTTGCTTCATGTTCGCCGATGATGTGAAGTTAGTTGGGGAAGGATTAGAACAGGATCTAAATGCAGTTCGAAGGTGGTCATAAAAGTGGGATCTACCACTGAATCTAGGTAAGTGTCAGCTATTGACAACAGGAGCCAATGTTGACACGAGAGGTGTGATGCTTCTGCAGCATGTCTCTAGGGCAAAGGATCTAGGCGTAATGATTACGAATGACTCCAGGCCATGACTGCAGTAGAAGCGTGTGGCTAATAAAGCTCGACGCGAATGTTTCAGGTTGTGCGCTGTTGTAAGTTGCGGAAGACCTGAGGTTTTCGTATCTTTGTACAAAACTATAGTGCGCCCTCATTTAGAATATTGCGTACAGGCACGGATGCCTAATTTTAAACTGGACAAACGGTGTCTTGAGAAATTACAGTGCTTAGTAACTAGAATGATAGCAGGCCAGAAGGGTTATGGTTACCTCCAACGACTGAGGGACCTGGACCTGTTCTCCCTGGCCCGCAGACGCATAAGGGGGGACCTTATAGAGACAATGAAGATTGTCAAAGGGCTTTAGGGTCTAAATTTGGAAAACCTATTCTCATTTGTTCCTGCCAGGGGCACGAGGGAGCATCAACTTAGATTAAAAAGCAGTCATTGTAGAATAAATCTGCGAGCTAGTTTCTTCACAAGCAGGATTATACCATTGTGAAATAAATCAACTGAAGCAGTGATTAACAGTAATATTGTCGAATCTATCAAGAGAAGGCTAAATGAATGCTGGGCAGTGGTATTTCCTGAAGTTGAAGGTTGAAAGTTATTCGTTAGGCTTTGTTCTCAGAAACATTGTGAGGGAGCTGATACTGCACACAATTCTTCTGCCTTTCCGAAACCACTATTGACTGGAAGTGTTGGGAGCCAACGAAACCGCAGACAACACAAAGAACTGGACGCGTGATTGGTAAGAGCCACAATTCGTCCTGTGAGAACTGAGCCGAACTAAAAACCATGCCATACTCATCAGAACCATCAAGGTTCAGATATAAAGTAGCAACTTAACCCCTCAATCAGATGGAATTAATACAAAAACAAGGCCACCGTCATGTCTCTCCTCCTTTCTTGAGGACCCTTCTTCTCCATCGGGTACAATCAAGTGTTCCGTCGAGTTACGGCATGTGTAGCCATTATTTGGCGATAGGGAAAGTTGCTTTATTAGATAACATAACTTGGAAATTTCCAGTATCAGGTTTTGCTTTAATTATCATCGTGCTTTTTATCAGCTCCCAAAGACGGCATCGGCACAATTCTCCACGGTGTGCTCTGTATCACAGGCTTACCTTAAATTGATCAGATCTACTTTCAGGTTTACACTGCCGTTCCTAAAATACCAGCCTAAGCTAGACTAACTCACTTCCAACATTTCGGAAGTTTCAGAATATAACGTTTTTATAATACCAGTCCTTGGTTATACTTCCGCTTGGGGCGGATATCCAAAAAGAACTGGCGCAAACATTAGTGACAGGTTTTGACGAAAATCAGCAACCACTTAGTCATTAAAACAATGGCAGTAGACTAGACAATAGAATAGGAAAGAAAGGTAAGGAAATGCAAGACACCAGTGAGGAATTCAATCTTCTTTGATGTTACGTTGAATTGCGTGAACATCTTGCATACTGCTGCCGATACATCCATTTGACCCGATTGAAGGCGGCACATCACCTAATTAAAAAAGTTGTCCTCTAGTCTGCATCCTGCAGCGGCAATGGTTGAGAGATTTAGAAGCGCAATCAAACAGGACCCTAATTTTCTCTTGTTTTCTTTGATTAAATATTGAGAGCAGTGGCAAGAAACATAATAAATATCTTCAAAATACAACTTGATGTTACGCTGCATCGCATCCCTATATTTGCATAAAATCCTTCCGCCAAACAACAATTTCATTTTAGATGTGAGGGACGTTTCCTTTCAAAACTCTATGGTACGATTCACCGAGCTGATCGCCAAAGATGATGGCCCGGTTAAGATGTGGTAATTGACAGCAAGCAAACAAGTAAGCAGGGCGGTAGGGAATCCGTTGTTGATGAATGCCGTTACCTTCACCGTCGATTGAGGTGTCAGTCAATCTGCACAGGACAGGAGATGGCCACGACCAATTGAGCGTCTAGAGTTCCTTCGGTAGTAAGCCGCGTGTTGGCCCCTACCACCACGAGTGTTCTATATTGTAGCTATGCACGTTTTCGTCTCGTTCCAATCGTCTCCGCCTCTGCAAGGGAAGATAAAGGAAAAATATCTTGTCCTCTTGTTCAGGCAAGAGACCTCACATTTGGAAGCGCTCCCCTATTTGGGGTGGTCAGTAAACGAGAAAACCTATAACTTCTACCAGACCTCAATCTATACGTCTACTTCAAGAAATAAGTTTAACCAGCGCTTATTGAGCTCCTTCGTGAAAGCATATACGCTCCCTGTGGTAACTTATTCCATGATTTGAATACCTTGTTGCTGAAGAATTTTGAACGCACCACTAGTCTCGTGCGCACTTTCTTCAGCTTTTACATGTACCCCCTAGTATTTCTTTCCCTCCCCTTGAAGAACACTGCTTGATCCGTCCCTGATAGGCCCTTCATAATTTTGAATGCCTCCATCAAGTCACCTCTGAGTCTTCTTCTTTCCAAGGAGAAGAGTCCAAGGTCCTGCAGTCTCTGTTTCTGCGGCTTCCTTCGCTGTCCTTTGATCATCCTTGTGGTTAATCGTTGGACCCATCGAGACAAGCAGTGTCCGTTTTGAAGAAGGGAGCCCAGGCTGGTATACAATACTCTAAATGCGGTCTAACGATGGTCTTGTATAGAGGTAGGAATACCTCAGGTTTCCTAAATGTTATTGCTGACCTCAGTCTAAAAAGCACTCTACGGGTATGGCGCGCAGCTGCAGCACACTGTTCTGTCCATTTGTATTCTGCTGTCACTGTGATTCCTATAGCTCTACCCTTCTGCGCCATGACTACTTCCCACTCTCAACCCCTCGTCTCCAGTGGCCCAGACAACTCTTTCCTATGTTGAGAGGCAAATCCATGTAATTGACAGCTTGAGCATTTCTCCTATGTCCCTCCCTTGCTCCACTCTTCCATTTGATCTTACCGACTTGACGTCATCCGCGAATATATAGCTAGGCGAACCCAAGCGTTCAGGCAGATCATTGATGTAGAGCAAGAAAAGAAGTGGACCTAGAAATGATCTCTGGTCGGCTGTGTCCTCTAGGGCAGAACAAGTAAATGTGGTACCCTGAGAATACAAGGCCATAGCGTTGTCAGCTATATCGGCTGCAATGCTGAGAGGAC
>UZAN01048494.1:0-17605 GCA_900618425.1 Echinostoma caproni | reverse complement strand
AGGATGACGTAGGACGGTGCACACCCTGTACCGGAGTTTCACCCATGGTTATGTAGCAAATGGGCCTATTTAGCCGTATTTTGGGGCAGTTCCAAATTGCACTGTTTTCACACTTGCTAGTGTTATAATTGCCGAACATGGTGCTGGTCGAGGATAAACGTTTGTTGCCAATAACGGTCAAAATATGGTTAATTTCTCATTCACCTAACAAAATATCTCCAGATCCACTCCAGTGGGTGACATTTGACGACCGAAACACCAGTCATGTTGCGAGGTTCCCAATGGAGTGCGATTGGTTGGATTCACTTGAAGCTGAAAAGATATAGTTCACAGTCCTCCGCATCTCAGACACACCGTTTATCGGTGTCATTTTCCGGTTTCGTGCCAAGCTGGATTCGCTTAGAACCAGTTCCGAATCAGGTACCAAGCCACCGCGTATCACCGTTCCCTCTAATACTCAAACTACGAGCCGATTGACGCTCCGCAACGTCTAGTTTTTCCAGGCGTTCCGGTTCACAGTGCGTTTCTCTCTGGTATTACGTCCAAGGTCAAAATGATTCACATGGAATCCACACAGAGCAGTATAAATCGTAATATCTGCATCTAGTTATATATGGATCCTTTATTCTCACACGCACATGTTGGTTCAACCTTTCGGCCAAAAAACGAGCGGGAATATTCAACTGTTCGAAGGTGTGAAGGTTAAATATCACAGTCATATGGCATCACGCATAACACTCCAGCAACTAGCAGTCGTCGCTAAAGCAACGATTGTAATGAACAAAATAAAGTGTACTTTATTGCCTCCTCCCAATCGAAAACCATTGGACCATAGGCTGTCACAGGCAACAGGTAAACCACACACATATTGCAACGTGCTCACAGTCCCTGCTAGTGCTGATGGACAACAAAATCGATTGATTTCAAATAGGGTTGGACTGTTGTGGGTCAACCGTTAAACTGTCCCCAGTAAGTGTCAAAAATATCCGATGAAGTTATGCAACAGATCGCCAAAATGGATGGGATAACTAGAAGGCAAAACAATATTTATGTCACACGTACGAGAATACTGTAATTCCAAACAGCTCTTGCAAAGCATATTTGCTTACTTCCTGGTTATGATTTTGTTCTTTGTAAAATGATTATGATCAAAGGCCAATTTATTATCAAAGCAGTTTTAGTATTCCCATTCATCAATAAAAACTTCTTACGCAGTCACCATTGACATCATTTTGGACTTAGTGATACAATACGCACTGAGTTGCGATTTGTCCAAACACGCTTGTCGATTAGCCAAGTGAACCGCGAAAACAACTCGTGATGGTATGATGACAGAACTATACATGTGACATTTTGTCGGTAGGTTCGACTGAAGCATTCTGTACGGTTTGCATCAGAATTTGTATGGCTACAAAGAACGAATGCCTGCTACCGATTACCACAAAACTTTCCAACATGGGTAGACGAATGATCGGTAGAACTGTTTTGAATTTGATTGAACCAATGTTTGTGAAGAAAATTTAATATCAGTCACTACAGAGAACAGAAGTGTCTGTTCTTAGGACAAGTTAGGATATTAAAATCAATCATCCCATGACAAAAATGGATGTTGATAAATCGTATTGCAAGATATTCGGATAATTCTACCCAGAAAATCTTCAAGTTAAATGCCACTCGTGAAGTTTGAGGAAAGGTTCTCACACATTAGGTCAGATTACATTTCATCCACTGAACAAAGAAAACATTTGAGCGACAAAGAAGAAAACGTTTTGTTGCAACTATCAGAGGTGCGAACATTTTTGTATTTAACGTTTTTCAAACGATCATAAATACTGTGCTGCGACCGTTTAGATGTTGCGTCATCCATTGACGATAAACAATAAATGACAAAGAGGTTTCCTTTAAATCTGGCCGTATTTACTTCACTCGGAATGGGTCACATGAAACTGTAACATGTTTAAAATGTAACAAGTAGGTCGATGCGGATACACAGCTAAATTAGGAAATATAAAGAATTATTAGCTGAATTGTTCTGGAAAGGCACAGATTTCCCAGCGGGGAAGATGATCATTTGTACAATAGATTGTTTGTATCGCAAGATGAAACTCTAAAACTCTCTCAATCGTTGGAAACTTCTCACAGTTGTTATCCAATTGAGCAGAAATCATAAAACATAGATCCATTGAATGCGATGATAATCAGAATTGCCCAGGGTTTTATTCAATTTAGTAAAACGCTACAAACAATTTAAAGTAAATATAAAGAGCAATTAATGGATTCAATAAAATTGCTGAACAGGACCTATTACCACCTAAACGCACTTGAAAACCCTGTATGAACATATGTTAGTGAAACAAAAATACTCATTTCAGTAAGAATACAATTGTTTTGCTTTCTTATTTACTGAATTAAATGTGGTAAGGTTACAGTCGGTCATATTCTGCAGAAGTGGACGGGGGCCCTGAAATGGGAATGTTTTACCGCAGTGGTGAAATTATAACATATTAGGCCCAGATCACGTTGACGATAGCCTACTCATTTTAGCAAACACTACCAAATTTGAGGAACATAACGACTGAAATTTATAAATACCATTCCACTTAAATCGTTCAAACTCGCCAAGTGTGTTTTCATTTCAGATTGTGGATTTTTTTCCGTCGAACAGGCAATGTAGGCGAACATACGTTGAGCATGTTATTAACCTTGAAGCCTGTACAATCACATCTAAATAAACCAAAATTCTGTAAGGATCAGACACAAACGGATTTTCGGCATTTGTGTTGTAAATAGTCTAAAACCAATGCGAATAGAATAATTAGACTGTGTTATGGAACTTGTTAATGACTCAGGTGATTTAGTCCTCCGTCAGTCAATGGACTCTGAAAGCTTGAATCGAATTTTGTTGCACGCAGAGTTCAGACTTCATCCGATGGATGCTAATCGCCTCTGCTGTTGCTAACATTCGAAATCTTATTTACTTCGAGAAATAGGTGAGATTCGATTACTGTCAATCTAGTGTTTCATCATTGAGTGATAATTCAGCTTAATACACCGTTCCCCCTCACTATGAGAAACCTTTGACTGTTTCCTCCTGCAACTAATTTATTGTTCAACCAAGTTAAGTCACACCATGAGTGAACTTGAATTGATATTCAATGGTAGCTGAGATCAACATGGGCAGATTTTTTATGGTATTAGAGTTGTGGTAACCTGGAGAACAGAAATCTTAGTACTCCTCAAGGACAGTTTTCTTTGCGACGGAAAACATTATACTAATTCTACCAGCTCCCGTTTTCCCTTCGTATTAAAGTTTTATTATGAAAGCCGTTTTCATGGCTTGAGGTATTTTATTGGTTTATTCTATTCATATCCTTTTCGGGATAAGTTCCATTAACTTCGTCTCACTCCAACAAAAATAAAACCTCTTACGCTATTTCCTGCATAAGATAGTTTATCAGCTCTACCTTTTGTTCGTTGTTGTTTCCTATTGACTGTGCTTATTCTGCAAATTATACAACTTTGTCCGACCAAACGATGCTAATGATTTCAATGTCCATGCACATGGTGCTTTGGTCATAACTTTTCACATGCGCAGACAGCGATTGAGATCATCAGAAACCGTTGAAAAGATCGATATGGTTCATTAGGCGAACTTTATTTTATTAAATTTCATCTGATTGCAAGAATATATATAGGGTAACCTCACTAATTTCATCACCCCACTGTTTTTGCTAAAAGGTTGTATTAATTGATAAGTCGCTTTTTAGTGCATGTTAATGTTGAGCCCTAAATTTTCACGTTTTTCATTTTTTTCCTCCAATCGGTGAGGTGAGTCTCTTGTTCTGCGGTCACTTTCTCCAAAGCGGATGGTGCTTATTTCACTGTCACTGCAAGTGTTATGCTTTAATGGAACGCTGCAACAATCCGTTGAGAGCTTCGATGTAATTCAGGCGCATTTTAGTTACTCAGTGCATTCCTCTTTTCCCCGAGAATTCTCTTCGATTGAGACCAACGAACCATCACAGATAGGATAAGTGAGATTACCCTGCTGTCACGAGTGTCTTTTTTACTTTTTTGTTAGGGCTTCATCTATCTATTTCTTCTTGTTGTGTTTATGGATAATAAAATAGTGGGTGCCCTTCGTGCCGCGCAAAACACTGCACAGTATACATAATTCAAGCGTGATTGAATTAGTCGTTTACATTTTCAAAATCAGTCTCGAGCGATCCATAGACCCATTTATTCTCATTCGGATCAATCGTAACTCAAGAAAAAGCCCTTCTCGCATTTGAAGCTGCCGGTTTCACTTCATGAGTTTGAGAAGCCTGGATTTCTCTCATGTCTCACGAAAACTCAGTTTTCACTTGTTTAGCCAAAACCAAATCAATTCGTCGCAATCTTTCAAGCACTCAAATCTATGATCTATATTTGTATTTGTATCTGACTGTAAGCAACCAAAACAAATCGATCAACTTTTAGTCAACGGTACAAAAACGTTTTAGTGAGTCTATGATTTCCTTACTTCCATTAGATATCTGTTAGTGGTTGCGTTTTCACCGAACTAGACTTCAAATGAACCACTCTTTAGGTATATCCACCCGTGCTTTTCACTTTCTTAAGACGCTTGGCTAATGTCCTTTCCTATGAATCAATTAGTGGTTAAAAGAAGACCCATTCATTATGGTAACTTGTTGCGTAAAAGTTACCTATGTATTCAAATGATAACCGGGCCTTATACAAGGAATAGAGAAACGTACTCAAACGCACTTTAAATGGGAAAAGGAAAAGAGCTGCCCGCTTGTGTTATCGTAACGCGTCATACCAGAAAAGGAGCCTAGCCACATCTCAACAAACAGTAGTGACATTTTTTTATTTGTGTTTTGCTAAGTGTGTATCCGAAACGCACCTTACTCGTGAGGGATTCATGGTTTACCGGCTGATCGGTTACAAGTGGTTGTGTAGCATCTTGCTGAATTTTTCTCCTGTTCCTAACAAAAACAGACCACTGGACACAGTGTTGAAACATCAAATCGATAATTCGGTTCTCAATCCGGATTTGATCGGTTACGTGGTATTTATGTCTGTCAGGTTTTGGATGATTTTCTGTAAACATAGTTTTCACACACGTCTCAGACCAGACTGTGTGCGAAACAAAACGACCTAATTTTTACTTGCAAATATCGGTGTCATTTTCCGATCTAGGAATTGCGACATTAGGAAATATACGTATGTTCTGAACTACAAGCCAGCGTTTCAGTAAGATTGTGCTTATTGCCAGGTGCAAACTCACTGAGGGTGTCTAGCCGAGGGTCAGCTAGAAAATAAATCCGTCCCCCGAACCTTGTCATTGTCCTCAATGTGACGCTTTCAAAGAGATTTCACTAAATGTGTTTTTATTTGCTCTATGAATCAGTAGTTACCGAATTATTCGGTGTCTTATTCTAAGGTATGAAGCTTCTGTCCTCCCTGTAGTTGATCTATCAGCATGAAAAAAATTAGTGGCAGGTGGACATAGTCCTGGATTTTATTGCTTGTCCAGTCTTCCAACAATCATCAGCTGTGCCCTGGAACCTCATTAGTTTGAATGCTGACTAATGTCCGTTCCAATGAACTGAAAAAAATGTTGAATTTGGGGAAATCAAACTTCTCCCAAGATAATCGATTTATTTTTGTGTAGTAAGTCACCGTCAAGTGTGATCCCACTGCAGTGTTCAAAATCACCGACCCGGAAAGAATGGCTGGTCAAAACAAACTTAACTTCACTGCGACAACTAGAAATCCACTCTCCGTAGAATATTTCGAATCGCATTTTTGTCACTCAGACATTGTTTATTTCGTGAGCAACAGAGATAGCACATATAGCGGAAAAACACAATATGGCGAATAGGCTCGTATTTCGAAATACTATCTCGCCAGTTCTGGTTGATGATGGTCGAAGATCACTTCTGGAAAGCTTCGATTACCTTTTATTTGCACGTTGTACGTTGTACGCAATGTTACAGAATCACGACGTGACTGATTTCATGACTCCGTTCGCCTGAAAAGGAAGTTATGAAACAAAGGTAGTTCGCTATGCCGTGTTTTGATAATGTTAAAATAATAAATTGTCGGTGAAAATCAAACGAGTTTCTCTGTTCCAACGGAGAATACCAGCGTAATGTCGTACTGAATCACGAATGGTATTATCATGACATTTTTATTTACTTCAAAGTCAAAATCAAAGTTTCCTTATGGGAAATACTTTCAAGCGGTTGCTTTTCTAGTCCCATGTGGTTTAGCACAGATGAATCGATTCGCGCTTCTTATCCTTGTTTCGTGCACTGCTACAGCGGTTGAACTTTGAGGCTTGCCTAGGCTTCATCCAGTTTGTGCTTGAAGGAATCATTTTTGGGCGCAGAAACAACGTGTGGTGCTAGGGAATTCCAGGTAGTGTACACTCTGGGGGCGAATGAATGACGCCGGCAATCTAGTCGGCATTTTGGGAGCACTAATTTGAGTGAGTTCCCCCACGAGTGAGTGTTGGGTAATAAGGCAAAGAGTGAATGACATGGATGGTCTGGGTTCTGCAGTATCTGATACACCAAGATCAAGTCCCCTCGAATGTGACGATACTATGTGGAGTTCAGTTACAGTGATTCCAGTTTTTCCGCATAACTCTTGGAATGCAGTCCCTTGACTATTTTGGTGACCATTGTTTGTGGACGTTCCAGAATCTTCCGATCGTGTTGCAGCCTTGAATTCCATATTTGAATGGCGTACTCTATGTGGGGTCGAATGTAGACTGATGACAATCGTGGGAACAGTGTAGATGTAAATTTGACAATTACTCGCTTTACAAACTTATATGTCTTATAACGATGGACGGTGCCTTGGAGCAATTTAATAAACAACTTAGGTCGTCTTGGATAATGACACCAAGATCCTTCTCATTTGAGACATATGGAAGTTGTTGATCTCCCAGGAACTAGGGAAACCGAGTTTTGTGGCGAAGGGATATGACCGTGCATTTTGATGCAATAAATCCCATGTCTTTTTCGATCGATCATTGATAGGCAGCATTAAGTCTTCTCTGAAGTGCTTGGGAGTTCTCTGGTTTTCTCTCCTTTTTACATATTTTTGCATCGTCTGCAAACATTATGGCTTGTGGCCCCAGAATGTCCGTTACGTCGTTTATAAAAGCAAGGAAAATTTAAGGGCCAAGCACGGATCCCTGTAGAACTCCTCGTGCCACGCTGATGGGATCAGAAAGTGACCAGAAAACCCGAACTGCCATAGTGCGTTGTCGAAGAAATTATTCTATCCAGCCCAGTACAAGTCCCGGAATTCCACAATTGTGTAGCTTCCTCGGCAGTATTCTTTGGTTCATTCGGTCGAATGCTTTGGGGAAATCGAGGTACACGAAGTCTACTGCATAAGCGTGATCAGCTGCTTTTGTACACTAAACTACTTCTCAGGTCAGAAGTAGTTTAGTGGTACATGATCGGCTGCGACGAAACCCGTGTTGAGCAGGAGATAACACTATATATTTCCAAGTGACTTATCACACTGTCTGCAACAATGGGTTCCATAACTTTGGAGACTGCGAGGAGAACAGTAACGGGCCGGTAGTTTGACGGGTCACTACGATAACTACCCTTGTATATTGGAGAAATTATTCCTTGTTTCCATGTTTGTGAGAGCACAATTTGTTGAACATTTGTTGGAATAGTTCGCTTAATGGTTGAGCTAAGTTAATTGTCAAGTTGATATGGGTTTGTGACTGGATATTATCTATCCCAGGAGATGAATTCCTTTTCAAACTTTGCAGTTTAGACGTTATGATTTCTGGGGAAAAGTCGATTGTGGTGAGAGTTGGTATGATATATCCTCAAGTAACAGAGGCGGTCGCAATCTGGTGTTCGCAGGTGCGGTGAACACTTGAGTGTACTGACGTTTTAGCATTTCAGTTACCTTCTTTGTTACGACTGAAACACGTTCTGCCACTCTTAGCGCTGGAACGCCAGACTTAACTTTTGTGTTTGTACAACAGCTTGGGATCTGATATGGATTTACGCATCAGCATTTGTTGGTGTATTAACTTGTCTTCTCGCACCGACTTGGTGCAGTGGTTTTGAAGTTGAATTTGCAGCAAGGAGATAGTTTACAAGCTCTCCATGAAATATTCCTCTGCGAAGTCCAATTTTTCGTCCGACGTCGAATCACTGATATTTGACCAGTTGAGTAGGTGGTGTTTGTTGTTCGTCAAGCCCTTCACCATTTCCGTCAAGCGATTTGTAAATTCTTCCCAGGATACCAGGGGGTCACGTTGTTCGTTGGGGTATTTCTATTGAAAATCTCTTGCCAAACTTTTAAGTATGGTAGCATCAGCAAACATACAGGAGCTAACCATCAAGTTGTGCGGTACGGCTGCATAGCAATACAGTCAAACGTCAACAAAGCATGTTCACTATGCCCCCTAATAGAGTTGTGGTGGAAATCGTTTAGACCATCAGTTCTCCGTTAGCTAAAACCAATTCCAAAACCTACGGTGACTGGTTGGCTCAAAACCTCGTGGTCTCCTTCAAAAAATTGTAAAGTGGATAGGATTCTATAAGCTGTGCGAGTTTCCTCTCAAACGGTTGTAGAGAGGTCGCTGATTTAGCTAGGTTTGGGCAATTGAAGTCACCCATGATGAGAATATGCGTGATCTTCAGTGACCAAATGTGATACATGGTTTGCAATAGTGTCTCACTGGCTGAGTCTCTGGATGAGGAAGAGCTGTGAATCCCACCGATCAAGTTGAAATCGCATTGCAACAGTCACAATTTGCACCGCAATGAGTCAGAAGCCACAACAGGATAATCAATTACCTCGCATTATATTTTGCTGCTAAAATAGAGTGACATCCCACCACCCCTTGTAGGTCGATCGCGTCTGAGCAGAGTCATGCGGGTAAGCGTAATTCTGAGTCCAGAATGTTGGTTATCAGCCAGGTTTCGGTGACTACAATAATGTCCCTTTGACCAGTTTGCTGAGGAAACCTTGGGAGTTAGCATAGAAACAATGCAGTTGGTGGGGGAGCAGGAACTTGTTGGGGTGCAGAGGGTTAGTTGATCCGACTGTGTCGTGGTCAGCTAAGGGAAGTTTTTTGGGAGAAGACTTTGTTGGATCTGGTCTGGTATTTGCGTCAAAGAGAGACCCTGAATAAACCGTGGTTAAAATCCAACACGGAATGCGTGTACAAAGCAGTCACCGCTGCTTGTGAGCACGCTTCTGGGTTTGTTTCAGTTGATTCGCTGGTATTTAACTGCTTTTTCCTAATTTCGCTATGAATATTAGGAACTTGTCTCCTAAATCGCCAACAAGGTTACTACATCAATGGTTGTCAACCGTTGTGATACAATGCTAGCAAAAATGCACGCATAACGAAGAACACAAGAGATAGAACACGTGACTCGTAGGGTAAGATTCAGCAATCTTTCAGCGGCCATTCATGAATGTTGAATGGTCTGAAACGTTGTTTCAATTGTTATAGGCTACGTTTGACAGTCAACGCATTTGTGATTCACAACAAACCCGCGGAAATCAAGCCATCCAGTATAACATTCTTTTCGCAGTTTGCGGAATAATCAGTAGTTGTGCACAGATAATGTTCTCCACCGTCAAGTGATCAACCCAAGGAATTTTATCCCGTCCTCACCTCAACCACGTTTCAAAAGTGTTCTTACGTACAGTCATAAAAACAGACACAAGAAACCATTCAGAATCATCTAAGTGCCATATCTGCAATTCGGGCCTAACCAATTTGAGAAAAACCATCCAAGAGTATCAACACAGTGCTACAAATAACTCCTTTTTTGGTTTTGCTTCGTCCTAGCTAAAATAAATTTATTTCAATTAGCTATCACAAGTAACGTAGACGCCTTTTACTGAAATAAATGAATAGTTCGTTTGGTAAAATATTGGTCGTTTTGTACGTTACACAACAATGAATTGTATGTAGAACAAAACATAAATGTTTTCACGTCAAAGCACCGTGACTAAATGCATAGTAGCCTGTCACGGCTTGAAATAAATGACAAAACATACTTGTGTGTTTGTGCACCTGTTGTTTGTTTCTTGATTGCCAAATACATTTCGTTCAGTCCTCTTGGAGAGTAACATAAAGCCCATGGTGAGTCAGAAACGCGTACGATCGAACTGTGCTGTCACCATTTATGTCTTCGGGTTGTCGAGTTGCGGTCCATGCGGAGGAAACATCCTTTCGGTCACGCCCACCCTCAGCATGCTCGCGGCAGAGCTGATTGCTTTGAAGTGACTACGGCTTGCGGTGCACGAGCAAAATCGCCGCATGTCTACGGTGAATGCTCGATCAGGTCGGGTGCGTGTATGTGTGTGTGAGGGGCAACAGGCCGCTTTGGGGTTTCACATTTTGCATTCCACCGGAAGGAGCAAGTAACTGTGCGCGCACATTTCAGACATTCAATTCACTCAGGCGTATCAAGGATGGCTCCTTATGGGTCATCCCAAGTCATGTGTATTACTGAAACGATTGAAAGATAACAGACACAGACAAGCAAGTGAATTGCGCAGACTTCAAATTAACACGACCCAAGGAGGTTCCTCCACCTGCTGATGTCTGATAGTGTCACTGGATGGACTAACTCGACCTGACATATAACACGAAGTATTCACAGGGCACACAAGCCACACATTATGCGCGGATTTATGCATGCTTGTCTGAGGTTAGACAGAAATGCGGTNAAATGCGGTGGTCTTAAGGATTTCCCGTGGTATGTCTGAAACCCACGGTTCCCGTCATGACTTACGTGAGAAAATTCAACGAAATGAGAGAGAGTAACTGTGCATCTTTTACCTGGCCGGTTTCCAAACACGATAATCTGCTGATTAGTTGCACCCGATAACCGGGCTCAGTATATAGAGGCCAGTGATAGGAGTGGTAGAAAAGACTGAATAAATCTGACTGTATATTCTGACGTTATTCACAGGTAGAAATCACCTTTCATTACCGAAATAATTCAATTTTCATCCCTTCTCAAACACCTCTCAGATTTGAATGCCAAAAATATGCCCAATTGAGTTCCCCTGAGAAAAACAAGTTAGCACAAATCTTGTTTTCCGTGCTGCACCAACTAGGTAAATAAAGCAAAATTAATGTTCGACACAGTAGATGGTCAGTAGAAATAAGAGTTTCAAAAAAAAATGATGCGATTGACACACATGGTACGTTTGGTGTTTGCGTGTCTTTGTGGAAGGAGAAGGAGGAAGGGTCGGTCGTGAGAGGATGAATGAATGAGAGTTTTTGAAGACAGGTCACGTCCCCAGATTGTAAGTGGATCGTCATAGTACAACCAGTGTTCTTGAAAATTGTATTTGGACCCAGAAGGAGGAATTTTAGAGACGAATGGCAATTGCCTCGGTCTTTGAGAGACCTCGGGATTTGACCTCTTTTGAAAACCTACCTTTGACTTCATAGAGAGGACGGAAAGCTGCAAGCGCAATATCGGTGACGAGACTCGGTCAAATGGTAAGTAGTTTCCGTTGGCCTAGTGCCTACCAATGCCCGATTCAGCCAGCTGAAGTGATGCTATCTGAGGAGACATCTTGTCGTTCGACCTGCGTTACTTGCAGTACAGGAGCCGATGAATTGTTACCCATAAAAGACGTCGCACACCAAAGCCTAAAGAAATCAGATTTGGAAGTAAGCATAATCCGGGGTTCAGCAGCAAAGTGTTTAGTGGAGTTTGGTGGACGATTGAATTCGTTAGCTCAATATTTTGGCAATCGTTTCTCCCCTGAAAGGTTTAGAGAGATAGACAAGTTTTCTGTTGGCTTTGTTGCAAAATGCCTGCCGGGAGGGGAGATAATATCACACTTCTAGGAACGAATGATTCAAAATATTGAATCTCTAGAAAGGAATTTTGCATTATTTTCAGCGCAAGTTCGATAGAATGCGAGGAACCAAGTTCGTCAACTTTATTGGTCTGGCAGATAATAGAGATTTTTCTTATGCTGCAATGAGACAAAACTTAGTTACAATGCGTACTGTGTGAGATGCTTGGCTCGTGTGTGTGGCAGGATGTCCCCCACCAGTTAACCGCAAGTGGGCCGAGTCTAGGTGTAGGCTGGAAATGTCGACAGACAGGATCTTCTCCGTGGAGAGGGTGCACTGAAAATAGGAAAAATAGGTTCACTGACACGTGAACATGATTCACACTCAAACGGAATGGCAATTTGCCAAGGTCGTTACAAGTGCCCAGTCCATGTTTGTTATTTTGAGTGTTTCTACGAATAGAGTCATCTAGACGTCAAAAAAAGAACATCTCTAAAAATGGGAGACTACCTATGAATTCCGTTTGGAATATGAGCTCGTTTCTGGATGAACTTCTTCACTATCGACATCATTTTGAGCATCGTATATACATATGATGCCATCCACATAGTATTTGTAATGGGTGGATTCCTCTATGGGTTTTGACAGTGGTCAAGCATTTGCCATCTAATGGAGGTCCTATTGACGAATAAATGACTTATAAAAGTGGGCCAATAAGACTAAAAATCGAAACGTGATAAATCACGTTCAAGCATAGCTGAGAAATCTCTGAATATTTTCCGTCTGATAAACGCTTACTTCATATGGCAGTTTTTCGCTGGCTATCGCTTCCTTATGCAAACTGGGTGCAAATCACTCACGTTCGAAGCATTTTGATGTTTCTCGTCTGACCTGAATCTGAGAACTCATGCTTTTATGTTCAAGTTTATCGGCAGTGGGCCGTAAATCGATGATTGATCAACTCCCTCTCCGTTTAAATGAGCATGACGTCGGTGATACAATGTTGGAATTGTTGAATTGCACAATGCCATCATTTTAGTTCCGAATTACCTGGTTTTCTATCGTTATGCACCTGAACGATGCAGGGGGGATCGAATCGGGTCACAAATCCATCCGGTGTAAGCATTATCAATCAACAACTAACTGTTGTATAGGAATAGTTGTAACGCTCGCTGATAATATGCCCGTGATAACCTCTTACGATCTTTATGATGAATTAAGGTAATAAACCAGCTCATTTTTGATGCTACTGGTCAAATACATTACAATTTGTTAGATTACTTAATGTAGTTCGTCCTGTAAAGAGTAAATTATACTTGAACTGAAAGACTTTGATGCACTGGACAACTATTTCGATCTCACCAGCAGCGTAAATCCATCGACCCGACTGGGGATCGAACTCTGAACCTCACAAACAGAACGCAGGCAAACTACCCACTCGGACATCGAGCAGCTGATCAGAGTGCTTTTCATTTTTCTTATACAGAATATATAAGAAACTGAACAGGCTGGTGAGAGGAGACACGAGGAAAGACAGAGTTTAGTAAGAGATTATGTATTTGTGATAATTGACATTTGTGAGTGGGTATATCTGTGTGTATGCATGCATGTGCTGAATGTGGATGACTGAGGGTGGTTTTGAAATTGTGAGCTAGTGAATGAGTGAGACTTCGTGAACGGCGTTTAGGTCACCATTTGCGGATTCCCTTTCCAGTGTGAATTATTTTATCGGTTAAGTTCCCTAACAGAATATCGGCATCCTTGACAACATCGTATGCACATATGGTGTCATCCACACATCGTATATAAAAGATGGATTCAACTGTGGTTTTTCAGAGTGTTCTATTTCTCAATTTGGATATGCAAATTTCTGCTAACAGATATCCTAATGGTCAATGGTTATTCCGTCTTTCTGTCTATACTTTGCACCAGTAAACTGAAATTGTTTGTTATATGTGCTTATATATAGAGAAGTTCCCTGAGCTCATCCACTGGCAGTCCGACAGATTTTCCCCAATTTTCTCCTTAATTGTTAATTAATTAAATGATCTCATAGAGTGGCACATTGGTAAATCATGAGGTAACATCTAACGCGAACAAGTTCTCATTAATCAGATTGATGGATGCAATGTGGATCACTAAGTCGAAGGAGTTTGAACTGAACTTATTGATTTCTCTCCTGATTGATTCGTTTAGGCCGGCTGGCCACATTATCAGAGCGTGGCGCGAAGAATCACTCAGGTGCAAAATTGAACTCAGCAGTACACCAGCTTTGTGGATCTTAAGTATTCCCAATCCGCGTGGTCTTATATGACTTTTCAGGTGGAGGGAGACGAACACACACAGAGATGCGTACTCATACCAGCAAAGAAACAAACCAAAAGCTGTCATGAGAATTGGGGCTTGTAATTGTCACAAGTCTCACAACCGTCATCCCCGGCACTCCAACAGGAGGTTGAGAAGTTTATCCTGCACCGTGCTCTGGTAAAAGTACATGAGCCTGGCAGCTAGAATGAGGTCAATCTGATAGCTTGGATGATACCAAGACTACTTGAAAGGATGCTGAAAGAAGTTGAGGAGAAAGCCGGTTATCTTTGAATTCCATTCCGATAAATTGAACTGCAAAAACTATATTTCTTACTTATTCAGAATCATAAACAAGAAATTATAAGCATAGCCTTCAGGATTGTTTGGAAATTCTTTGCATATATTTGCGACAGATGCCTATCTGTGTAAACTTGCTTCTGGTCTGGTCTGACTGTTGAGAATCGATGCTTTTAAAATACCTCGAAAACTACTCTGTCTCGTATATTTTAACGGCGGCATCAATCAATCAAATAAAACAATCAAAACAGCTGTCCAGTGCTTCCGAGCTTTTCAGTTCACGCGTACTTTGTCATATACACGACGAATTCCCATTTGAAATTTAACCAAATCCTCCATTACTCACATGAAATAAAACAATCGTTCAGTGCCCGCGATGTCTCTTTTGCCTTACAAGGCTGTTAATGACTGCTTCTGGTAACCGACATGTTGTGGTAAAATGATCCAAGTCAAGTTTATCACTTTCACGGATAGGTCCTCATCACGACATTTTCAGATTGGTTGTTGTTTAGATGACCATACGTAATTCCACTATCACACCCATAATCTTCAAGGTCTAACGTTAATTAGAATGTCCAGAGCTCAAAATTGTATATACGTAAATAAACAGCGCAATCGATTCAAACTACTGATTTGGTGATAGAGTCATGCTCTTTTAGAATGCAGAGAATAATTTGTTCCATCTTGCTAGGTTTCGTCAACCGTAAAAAGCCATCATATTACTCGCGTGATCATAGATAAACCCATCACACTGTTTCAACTTTTCTATACATTTTGGTTATACGCTGAACACATTTACAAACCTGTTGCGTGTATCATATATTATTCATTTAATTCTATGAAGGAAGGTATTGAATCAGTTAGAAACATTTCGAAACTGACAAGGAAATGATAAACTTGAATATCAAGTGAGATTCTTTGATCGGTTGTTATGAAAATTGGATTATAGTATGATTATTTTGATTATTTTACTCGCACGATTCAACTTCAAACCTGGAATAGTGAACCCCTGTGGTTTTAAACTACAATTCTATCATTTCATGAATCGAATTAACTTATTTGATTCGGTAACGATGGGAGTAATGTTCTCATCCACTGGGATGAATAATTGCCAGATGGAAAAAATTGTATTTTGAAATAAAGTTGTTAGTGATAACTTTCAAGGGATTTTATACAAACGAACAACTAATTCATATTAAATGAGAGCAATGTATCATTTGATTCAATTTCACAGGGGAACTTCGTCGTGTATAGAGCAGATGAAGCGTGAACTGAAAAGCTGGGAAGCGCTGTGCAGCTGTTTCGACCTAGTTGGGTCTCATCAGCAGTGCGAATCGACCGACCCAACTGGGATCGAACCCAGGACCTCACAGGCAGAACGAAAGCACGCTACCCACTCGGTCAACGGACAGCTGATCAGACGGTTTTGCATTTTGCATTTACACGATATAGCATAACCCATCTTTGCGTGATCGAGACAGCTGTACGGTGCTTCCTAACTTTTCAGTTCACGCTTCATTTACTCTATGCACGTCAAATGCTCCCTAAATGATTCTCATCACTTCACTCAGATTTTCAGATTTCTTATGTACTGTAATGACGTGGGCATGGCCAAATGGCTTTGGTAATCACAGCAAAAGCGCAAAAATAGTCTATTCCAATCTCGCAACCGCCGCTCCTTAAAAAATAATGTACAATCTTACATTCAAAAAAAAGCGAAAATAATATTATTAACGAAACAAACTTTCCTATGAAATACTATGGGGAATTCGTCTTCCATTTGTCTGTTGAAATAATCTGTCACCCATATCGAACTTACTGAGGAAAGTAACGTATCACAAATAAGACGGAGATCACTGCTGGATAGAAAAAATGCACGGAGACTGTAAAACTCCGTCGATGTTGTGTTTGTAACTGTCCCGCCAAATCTGACCTAGCCATGAGTAAGATGAATCGTTTAACGTGTTAATAAATGGTCACATCATAGATATATTACATGTCGGGTCAAATCAATAACATCAGTTGACTGATTCCTAGTGAAGTCATCCGTGCGGGCGGATTTAGTGAAATATGCGTGTGCTGCATATGTTCACCGAAAAGTGCTTCATCTCTGTTCAACTGTTTTTGTTCAGCATTCTGTGCCGGAACTATTTGAGACTAGCCAATTCGGAATGCTCACACTGAATCAGAGGAGCAAATCCCATAATAAAACGAAATTTGAAACTATTATAACTAATTAAATACACCACTTCATATAATCTAGTCGTTTGTGTCCTTTCAGTGCCTTCTCGATGCGGGACGTGTTTTCCACCAAAGTGACCAGACGAAAAGCCAATGTCCGGATCTCTAACCGGGTCAATGAACCCCTGGCACTTCACCTAAGGGAGATAGTTTGAACCTCTGATCCCAAAACAATTAAGAAAAGGAGTTGCGCCACTAACACCCACACCATCCTGGTTGTGGTAGTGGTTACCGACTCGAATGGACATCGAGGTGTATTGAGCACCTTGAACCTTTGACCCCGTCCGAAGGGCGTGCAACCGAACGAACTAGACACCAACCCCCAACGGATTGTCGTTTTAGCACTCCCCCCCCTCCACCGCTGGTTTGTGATTCAGGGTTTGGCTAGCCAAATGCTTCGGTTCTGAACTCCCCTGCTTTGGTCTGGGCAGTACCGCACCACCCAGCAAGTCGTGGACTTTTTCTTCGTTATAAGGATTACTGTACCGTGATTTGTTTGGCACAGTCTGAACTTAGGCATGTAGAGAAGTGAAATATATTAAAAAAAACGAACAGATGTTGACCTGTTATAAGTTCAAAGTCCTGGCTTGAACATATAAACCAAACAACAAAAGTGAACATTAGGGTACCGACACGACAGTAGCCTGAGATTTTTCTCTCCACTGAATGCGATAATGTTTAGTGAAGTGTCCGCTGTATATAATGGTATCAGAATACTGCTTTCACATCTGCCTCCATTGGTGCCATGACCCCAACTGACTACTTTCACCCTCGTGACTGAATCGATCAACGCTAAACTACCATTAGAAAGTGGAAATTTATCCCCGGCGAAAAACTGCATTCATCCACCGACTGTGATCATCTTGACATCGATATGAGCAAAATTCTATTTAATCTGTACGAATGAATGTTTTGATAAGATCCCTT
>UZAN01048493.1:0-13801 GCA_900618425.1 Echinostoma caproni | reverse complement strand
TCACATCTGCACCAAAAGTGTTCCAGTCCTGCGTAAGGTGATCGGGCCTTGGAAATGCGGGCAGTTACTTCACTGACTGTGCTACCGCCACTTGTCACGCAGCTAACTAAGTACGAGAAACATTCCACAACAGTTAATTCTTGACCATCAAGCATCAGCGCCGGGGTTGTTACGTTGGCACCATGCTTGTTTTCAAGCCGGTGGTAAATAATAATAATAATCAGCGCCGGGGTAAACGACACCCAGTCTTGTAGCATCACTTTGCTCTTTGAATATGCGAAGCGCATATCGAATGAAGTTACAGAACTTGAAAGTCTGTCAAGAGCTATTTGTGCATCTTGGTGGTGGTGGCGCAGTTGTTTAGTCGCTGTCACAGGTCCGACTTTGGTGATAGGCAGCTTTGCTGTCATCCGATTCAATACCACACCTAACCTATCGGGGCCTTACTTGGTTCGCCGCCCCTGATATCGAACGATTTACTCAGCCCACCTTAGACCCTTACGCTACCAGAAATATGCAGGTACAGTGACCGCAATAAGTTTACATACTTCTACGATATTCCTTTGCGAATCAACGATCCCATAAGAGCTTCACGGTCAACTGAATCAAAGGCTAGTTTTAGGTCAAGGAACACCGGTATTGTTATGTAGAGAGATTCGTTCTTATTCAACCTTGCGTCGTCCTTACGCTGCTCATAATGTTTCATTTTCCTGATAACTATCTTTCGCAATTCCAAGGTATCCATTTTCATTTTGTAGCTAAGTCGTTTTATCTTTCAATATGTGCTCGGGCTTGGCTCTTGGATTTGCTTTCCCGACGGATTCATGGCACTTGATTTCTGCCTTGTTTCCCGATAAAATTGGAGGGCGACCAGCGTGGCTAGCCCTACGAAACTTGCCACGATCACGTGATCTATGCTGTCCAACATGTTCCGAACCAATGGCCTTCCTCCTGCAAGTGCGCGATCTTGTGTTCCCTCTCAGTAATAATTCGTGGATGTTTACAGGTGTATTCGACGATAGATGAACGAGCGGATTGTTTTCATCGGTTTTTGTTTATTTTTATGTGTCGAAATGGTCCGTGCCATGATGTCGACAATCCGATTCCTTTTGTGGTCTTTAGATCACAGTTGCCGAGAGACAACACTTATTACAGGTATTTTTCCTATTCGGCACGATTGAGTTCTTTAGTTATGAGCCACCAGCGACGGAAGAACCCACACTGGATCAGGTGCAGTCTATGGTAGAATACGGTACTCTTCCATGTGCTGAAAAATTCAACTTCATATGTCCAGTATGCGGTTGTCTGGGAGATAAAGTTTGCGCGAAGTGCAAAACAATTCGTTATTGTTCCAAGACTCATCAGGTATAGCTTTTTTTCATTTTATCTATCTTTACTCTAGATTATGCACTGGAAATCAGAGCACAAATTAGTATGCAACCCGGATTTACCTGTACCTATCAAGGGTCCCTCGTTTACGCAAAATGAGTTTCTGCTGCCCGAATACAAAATTTGTTCTGAAATGGCGGAGGACATTACAAGCATAGTACCAGAATCTGACGAAAGTAGTGCAGAGGAACCCGAGGTCGCTGAAGAGGTGTTAGTTGCTCGAAGATTTTCAGTTTGTCTATTATGTTCAGACGACCTTCGTAGAAAGCTTACTTCGTTAACAACTGCGAATTGTTCGTAAATTTTTTAATTCATTTTCTCAGTTTTTGTTTTCGACGTTCCATCTTTTGTTAAAACACAATATGAGTGCCTTATTTGTGCATCCATTTATTAGACCATTGTCTCAGTCTATCATCGGAAGGCACTGGCAACAGGTTAATTTCTACTTTCAATGGTAGATTGTCATGCTGAGCGAAGAACTATAGTAATAGATCACTGCGAATTAGGTCACATAAATTGTGAAAAATTCGCAGTGAAACTTGGTATTTCTGTAATTGTCTTGATTTTATTCTAAGCACCAATGAGTTCATGGAATAATCGTATTTTGTGTGAGATTTATTTTACTGCAAAGAATAACTGTGGCACAGGTAATATTTGCGTGTCCAAGGTTTCGAGCGACGCATACGAAAAAGAGCTCCAGCGTCAATGCAACATCTGACTAAGTACTGTAGTATCATCGTTTCTTATTTCCCACTTATGCCGGACTGACCACTGGTAAAGAGTTAGTCCTTAATTTGACGATCTTAATTTGTCTCTTGTCCGTGATTTGGCGAGGAATATAAAAGTATCATAAACTAATAATATTCCACCAGTTTTTTCTCTGATAAACTGAGTCGAAATCCGCTGTGAACTCGGAGGGTCTCTACTTCACAGTCTAATGACAGACACGCTTATTATTGAAAAACTTGATCAGGTCGAAGTGCCGACTGATTTCCACATGTATACTGTGGGGACGTATCACTTGTTGAAGAATAATATCAACAACCAAGTTTAATGTAACGGTGGCATCTACGACTGTCACAAAGAGGTATCGTTATCTTCTCTTGTAATTTGGTACAATGATTCCAACCTCATGGAAACTATTTTGTACTCGTTTAATCACTTTAATTGAATGAAAGGGCTGCATCAACTCTGATGCGGAAGCCTTGCGTAAAGTTGAATGCAAACAGAACCAATTCAGCTAGTTTTGTGGAACTAAGTCGCTTCGGAAAACCAAGCTCATTGATGATGCTCATTTCTAATAAGTCTACTGTTAATGATGGCGGGTAAACTAACTTTTCAGTAGCTTCATCCAGTTTCTGGGGTAACATGCTGAAGACGGATTAAAATCACGTAATACATATTCCTTTTCGGTGGTCTTACGGGTTTGATAGTGGTAGCTTGTTGCACTGTTCGATAGACTTTGAACGTAAAACACATGATAAAGAAAAGGCTTTGCCTGATATAACTTGACTTTTACCATTGTGAGTATCAACCAAAAGTATGCTCTTTAGGTCATGGCGAAAATTCACGGCTTGAATTGCAGACTCCGTATGAATCAGTGGTTGCCGAACTCGTTTTTTGTACGTTCGGAGTGGAAACTACAGTATGAAGCTCGCCTGTACAAGTTTTTCCCTGAATACCTACGTGCATGCAGTGCAAGATGGTACTACATACCCCAGTTCATCTGGTGCTGATTCTGTTACTGATGGGTAAAGTGATATAATCCTTTGATGGTCTGTTATACTGGTAGCTAAATCTGATTCAGTAGACTGCCAGTTAACAGTCGATCAAAAAACTTGCGGGATCCCTTTATGTATATGGCGTCCTAGTTCATTCCTTCATCCGTTACCTGTCGTACATATTCCACAGCATCCTAATCAGTGAGTCATATATTGTCAGCGTGCATGACTGTCAAGATTTGAAAATGAAAAATGAATTTCAGTGTCTTAGCACCGTTACCCATACACACTTATTTAAGTAAAGCCGGAAAACAAAGCAACCAATTCTGGTGGCTTAAAATATGGCTGGTCTTAATCGTATGTTCGGCCAACGAAGATTTCGTTGGCTGAGCATATGTTCCGTCTATCTCTCAGTTGCCTTTCTCTGCTCTTAAGTCTTCTGGGAAATGTGGGTGACCGCAAGGTAGTATGCACAGAAAAGTTATTTTGAGTAGATATTTCTCCACTTCCCGGCTGAGTTTCCGAAAATCCTGTCAGTGCTTGCCCATCAACTCGAGATGTTTTCAGCTTAAGTTGATGGAATTTACACCGTTCATATCAGGACTATTTGAAATGATTAAATTCGTCATCATTGGTATCATACAGCTTTGTGATTCGCAAAGCGGAGACCTCATTATATATAGTGGCCTTTTGGTCCATCTAGTTAGAATCGAGCGGATGTTATTTTTGATTCCTAACACCGCTATCCTAATAGCCCTCATCCTCACTCGTTCTATTCGTATAATTGTTGTTCATAAAATGAGGTGAATGGCTTTATTTCTTCTTTTAAACGTGCACAGACGTGAACACTTAAACCGTCTAGGGGCACTTCACTAGGTGCAAGGAAGAGTGAGCAGTCAGGACCAAGACACCTACCCTCGACCACAATGAGGCTTTCGGATTTGATCGTTGTTAAAAGATATACGGGTGCTTCTACCCCACATGTACCTGCAAGTTTTGTGCGATAAGCGAAAATCACCTCCGGAAATGCGAAGTACGACCAAGCACCTCAGACAACCTCTGCTGAGGAAGCCCTTCGCACTGTCTTCTTGTTAAGGTGTTTGCCCACCACCATGGGAGGTCGCAAAGCCAACATCCGGGGCTGTAAATGGGTCGGTGAATTCCTGGCAGTTCACCTAGGAGATCTGGTCATAAACCTTGATTCCAAAGCAACCCAGAAGAGGCGTTCGAACCACACTCGCCTACATCTTGGTTGTGGCAGTGGTCACCGGCTCGTTTGGGTACTGAGGTGTACTGGGCACGGTGGACGTTTGACGCCATCTAACGGTCCTGTGATCCGATGAACTGGACACGCGCCCCCAATGGTTTGCGGTTCTCACACACTGCCTTGCGGGTCAGGCTTTGGTTACCCGAAAGCTCCGGTTGTGAACTCCTTAAGAAAATCCACCTGGTTTATCCTGGGAGACCTAACAGTATCGTGCCCTCGAGGAAATTATGGATATTTTTTCTTTCTTATTAAGATTATTGTACCATGATTTGTTTGGCACAGTCTGCACTTGAGCGCGTGTGAAAACATATGATACCATGTCAAGGGATGAACAGCTGATAGTTGGGTTCTCTAGATCCAATAACCGGTTAGCAGTTGATTTGGGCAAACGGCACAAAATACTTCGTTTTCTCAATCCTTTCCACCATTATTTGTACAATGCTTGTCTATAGCTTCAACAAGCCAGAAATATATTTACTTCCAATCAACGCGCCGCAGTTGTATTTTATGTAGTCTATTTCGAGCGTTTTTTGCTCTTCTGTCGTCAGTGAAGATACCGCTTTGGAATCACTTGCTAAAAAGGAAACGGCAGCGGAGGCTCGATTTCGGCGTTTCCGGGAAGCCATGAGCAACGAACCCGATCAAGTAAATTATTTCAGAACTGCTTTCTTCACGCAATTTCCATATGTCTAAGTTAAACTTCATTGTATGACCGTATACCTCATGCTCATTTTTGACGCTTAGTTTATAAATCCTCTTGTTAGTTTATTAACAAGGTCAGCGATTACTGACTCACTTTTGTGGTTCGCAGCGCCTCCATCGACCGAGACCATATCACTTCGGTTCTGCTAAAGTTTCCTTGGTTCTGGCCTATGAGATTACATTCTGCTCCTCTCAACTGTGTTCTAAGTATGCTTAATGTTGAAGCTTAGCTCATTCTGCATGCTGGCCGCTGTGTGAAAACAATTGCAATACTGAGCCAAAAAGTTAACAAAATAGATCGATGACGTTTGTTGGGTCAGACCCGAAACAGAATTATTAGCTAGATTTCAAACTTGCTGCTTAGTGTTTGTGATTTCCTGTTGGATCGCTTTATCAAGAATGAACGCAGAAACAAATACTAACTTAATTACCAGTCTATAGATGCAAAAATTGCACCTAGTCCGGCGTCAAGAGGTACACCACTCCAAATCCAGGAGCAGGTTGCCAGTTTCCATGAGTGAATAATAGGTTCTGGTGACGATGAGGTTTACTGCTTCTGTATTTCATTACACAACGGTGCAACAAAACGAAAGCTTACTACAACATACACACACAATACTCTACGTGTGTCAGGCGATTCGGCATCCGGAGCTCGCGATGTTGCTGGCGACGGGATTGCGCCAAGTTCCAAGGCTGAACGCTCGCTTCTTAACTGGATTCCACTTAGTAGCCGACTGTGCGCTGTACGCCTCATCATTTGGAGTAGCTCTATTCCACCAAGAGTTAGTTCAGAAACGTCTCTAGTGGTGGTAAAGCTTGAAAAGAACGAAGGCATAGAATGTCTCTTTTGGACGTTATTAGGGCCGACAACTTTCCATTTACCTTAGCCCAACCTCCTGTGTGCTGACAGTGCTTCTTGACGATTGGACTATACTTCTCGAGTACTCCACTTCTTAACAAAGAGTTTCATAATGCACGCCCATCACTAGAGTCGAAGGCTGCTTGGATGTCGGGAAACACTGCGGTAGTTCACGTTTCGAAAGCCTGACATTGTTCATATCGATGTGTAATCAACACCTTAGACCGGCTCGAAATGTAGCCTAATTTTGCATCAGCTCTTGGGAAACACAGAACCCACTAGCAGCAAATATAAACTGGATAAGAAAGGCGTGATATGATTTCTTTAAAGTTAATGACCTGATTGAGCAACAAGGTCGTTCTATATGCATAGTCGTCGTTATACCTAATTTGGCTGAACCCCGTTGGTTAGCTATCGAATTATGTACTAATCACCTGACCGAGTACAACCTTGGACTGTAATCGAAACTGATGTTTCTCGAAACACAGTTTGCTCTTGATGGTCTCACGTTGCTTTCTCACCATTCACTTTATTCTGCCCACCAGAATTTTTTAAACCCGTTTCAGTACAATCAGCTCCAACAATTCATTCGCTACGGTTTAGGTCTCTGCTCCTTTGTCCCAAGTAGATGATTTAGTTTTTCTGAAGTTTACATGAGCGGTTGTTTATCGTGCTCTAACACAATTGAATTAACCGCTATTCAACTTACAGGTTGTTCGATTTCAACGAGGCGGAAAGCCAATTTGGCTTTCTGAGAGTCCACCAGAGATAGCACGCTGCGAGGTTTGTGGCGCCGAAAGACAGTTTGAATTTCAGGTAAGACGGTTGTGCATTTGTCTCCCTCACTTTTTTATCCGCTCAACTGCCGATGAAAGCAAGTTGTTTTAAACCCTCCTTAAGTGATGACGTACGCGGGTCTTTAAACTTACGTGACTATTCCGGTAAATCGATATGCCCACTATTCTGCATCGTGCTTTGCAGTCAACTGTAAGTTTATTTCAGCTTAAATGGAGACATCTGATTTGACAGTTTTAACTGGTTCTGTCGGATCCGATTCGCTCAAGTTTTCCCCTAGGCTCAACCAAATATTGCAATTATAATCAATTTCACACTGAATACAGAGTAGGTGAAAATGTGTCAGGTAGTTAGTGATTGAACCTACTTCTGAAAACTGTCAGCTTTTGGAGATTACAGGTGACCGAAAATATCGAAGCTTGAACTCTGTAGTGTAGTACTGACGGAAACGATGGACAATGAATGATATTTCTAAATGTCGTAAACATTAATTGCCCGTTCATCTACAACTTTAAACCACCTGAAATCTCTATTTTCAGATCGAAACTGTTTTAAACACTCCAGTTTCCTCATAATTTCATTCAAATCGGTATCCAGAAGAAAGCAACCAAAACCAACATAGTTTTGTTTCAAAAGGTCAGCTTTGTGTAAAATCTATGAAATTGCACAACTTGTCGTAGACAGCTTACATTTTGCGCACTCATAACAATTTTTGTTTGTTAGCGTATCTTGATTGATTGAAACATTCCCTACGGTGCCGTGGTTAGCTATAAACCTGTAATTGATAGTAAGCACAAGGATTCACTCAGTAATAGACTTTGGTAGTGTCTCAGAAACCTTGGTCTCTAGGGCACTCGTGCGCCGCAGCCTGTCAGGATAGGCTGTTATTTATCCTGTAAAGTTCACCACGAAACAATCTTCCCTTTACATTTATTCAAAATACCCTAGTTTCTTCCGAACCTACCTAGTACAACGCAGCTAATAAAATTACAAAATACTTTTGTTTCCCTTGTAAGAACTGTCTGAAGAACGAAACGGAGCACGTTATAAGACGATCTCGAACTGCCAAACAACGTGACTGATCACCTGTGAACCTGAAAATTCTAAGATCTATGGTTGACTCAACTGATTTGTCTGTGCTTTTGAACCAGAATCCTCCCCCACTATCTGGTGCCTATCTCTCGGTTATCTAAACTTTCGTTTCGAGCAGTATTAACCAGTTCCAACTGTAAACGTGGAACCAGATAGGTTTTCCTTACTCCGCATGAAACGGCTGCGGAAGAATTTGCACACAAACTCAGGAGCGAACCTGAAGTAAGGCTTCCCTTTGTTGAACGAAACGCTACTCTATCAGATGACGAGGATGTACGCTGATACTGCCCTTGGAAGCACCGGTCGCCGTGACAATTGGTGCGTTATTGCAAGCTTGTGTGGCGTTATCTTAACTAAACTGGTTATCTAAAACAGCAAATCACAACAATTGGATGTTGGGGGACCTTATGGTTAATCTAGTTAACCCAAACGGTATTCTCCCTTACCTAGCATGTTTTTCTACCACTAAATTTTCATTCACTATGAAACCTTACCACGCATAAATAAGGGCAGCACGGGCGAGTAAATCAGTGTCCTGATTATCTCTCAGATATTATCCTCATGTGATGCTTATGGTGGCTTTATTGGTTATCTCGCATTATCTTCTGTCCGGTGGTATGTCTCCTCACGTTTGGCAAGCTTCTCGACGGACTGCCGTCCGTAAACCTATTGTCTGTACTTCTATAATGTTGAAGGTATCAGCGAGGCTTTATCTTCCGAAGATTTTTATAAAGTTATCATAGATAACACATCTATTAAGATTGTACACAAGTCAACCATGCCCTTTCGAGGGCGGTTTTGGTTGCTGCCTTTTGGCTGCCTGCTCCTCACTCATTTGAATGAAGCAGTGGGAGAAAGACAGCAAGTTTGAAAATGGAGTCGAAGAGAAAATGAAGAATTTCAGCGGGTTAAGGTTTTAAGGGAATTGAGAAGACGCATGAACGTTTCTGTTTACGACACAGCCATATCAGTCAGTGTCTCTAACCACTGGTTTTGATCATCTCGAGGTCCCCAACCAAGGAACCTAACGGTACCTATGTGGCCGAGTCTCCTGGTTAGGGTTTTCATACATTCGTGCAAGGTCTTCGTTTGACCACCTACTACTTGCAAATCTCATTTGGGAATTCGGAGCGATCTACAAAGTTCAAATCATTGTATTTTACTGTAATAGTATAGTGTTGCTCTCATATAATTCCTTTAAATCGGCTTATTTGTAATACCTTACGCATGTGCCTTGATATGTTAATCTTCAGTGTTATTCAACTGATCCATAGGCAATTGTTCAACCAAATTTACCCTATCACCACCGTTCTGATGCGTGTTGCCAGTAGCTCATTTACTTGTGAACTGAACTTCCTTTCTTGTAAAAACAGTGTTTAGAAAGCGACTACACCAGAATGAGATAACTCATCGAAAATAACAAGTTTGGGTGAAGTTAATGGAAACGGTTCATTGTTTCCGTTCGTGGACATTTGGTTGAGTGGACTAACGTACTCATTATGGACGCCATGTGGATCAGTAATTTGAGTCAGCTCTGGTGTTGGTTGGTACGTACAGGGATAACTCTTGTGTAGTCGATGTCAGTAGTCCAGGACAAGTACATTTTTGCTGATCTCTGGCAAGAAAGAATCACGAGTCTGGTGCATATCGAATGAATGTTCAGTTGACTAGATGAACTGAGGATTGTGAGTCAATATGATGCCTGAACCAGGGTAAATCAAAATTGAAATCATTGCAGTGTTGATTCTGGTTCGTAGGCGAACCAATAAGTTGCCTTTTCAGGAACCTATAAGTAGAGATTTTTCATTTTCCATTTAGATCTTTGTATGACTGTCATATTTGCTTTCTTTACTCAAGGTCACTCCGCAAATATTGAATTATTTGATGCTGGATCGCTTGGGTGAGGCATCACCAGACTTTGGCTCTTTGTACATTTTCACTTGCTCCGNCTTGCTCCGAGTCGTGTGCTCTACCTCGTACCGCGACTGATGAAAGTGGATCCAATGTAACTATCGAATACAATCGAGAATTGGTGATACGTCAAATGGTTCCCTGACCTTCACCCCAACCGGGGTAAACAGTTTTATTCTACATCTGACGTCTTTCTCGATACGGTCTGCACAGAAATACATTCTTTTGAATCGCGGCGCTGTTCAATTACTCAAAAAGGACGCAGTATTGAAATTTTCGGGACAATTCAATGGTCAAATTAATCGTGAATTTCCATTCACTGAAGTCTGCTAGGTACTGGCCTCCACAGGGCAACGTTAGTTCAGCGTGAGAAGAGGGAACATTCACAGGTATTACGACCGCTGCCTATTTGACAAGCTTCCGCCATTTTATGGAGGTAATGGGGCTGGGGGTGGAAACTAATGGTCTTAGGCCAAATGACGAATTTTTGAATAACCAGGTTGAAGAAAGATCAGAGGTCGTGGACTCATTTGTCCACACTCAGAGACACTACCCACGTTTCTGTGCAGCGTAAATCACACCAAATGATGCCAAAAAACACATAACACTATTACCTTGATACATTTGGTTACCCATCGCATTATATGAAAACAGCGAATTGCATGACGTCGAACTCTGGGCCCATGGCAAACTTCGGATCTGATCTGGAAATCAATAGAAATTGAGCGATTCTGTTGACCCACCTTCGTAGGCAATCGACCAGTTGTTCTCATAGTGATAATGACCACGTGGAGAGTTAGTCCAAGCCAGTCGTCTTATCCACGAGTAAGATCAGTGTCAATCTGATCCAATGCTATTGAACTAGCCGACACCAACCGTTTCTTCGGTGCACTCCAGTCGTTTCACATCCCGAAACTATTTTGTAGTGTTATCCCGTTTTAAACTATGCACGCCTGAGTCTTGATGTTTCGCAATGAGGGCTAACTTGAAATAGAATACATTTATCGTGATATCTGTCTGGGACGAATTTTCGTGGATACTGAGGGACAATACAGCCTGCACATATCCAACCACAGATCAGACTAGATTCACTGATTTGCATACCAAAGCGCCGCTTATTGTGAGGGGCAAAGTTGCTCCTTTGAGATGTTTTCTTTTGACAGGGACAATCTGAAAACAGCAGATGAATACGAGCCATTAGCACGCCCTGCGGTTCCTGAGAGATTATTGATGTGCGTTCCGTTTGTAATGAGCCCAGAAACCAAATTGCAATATAAATTTATTTCATCAAAACGGATAAGTTTATAGCCGTTTTCCGAAATGGCGTCTACAATTTACAGCTGATTTCTTGTTTATGCTTCCTACTTCGGCCATAATTCTAGAGCGAAATCTTGCAGTAGTTATACAGTTGCAATTGTGCTTCTCGCTGGAAGTTTTCTCACTTAGCAACTAGGAACTGTTGTTTACGTGCCTGCGGCTTAAGTGCGTACGTTCTGCCAGTCTGCGCATTGATAATTTGCTCGTTCCACAGACGTTATCGATTGATATCTACTCAGATCGATCAACCTCACGCACTTGCCTATGCCAATACAGCCGGCCGAAATGGGCCCGGTCCTGATTGGCTGTTAATTCTATTGCTGCCTTGTTGAACATACGTTTGACACGGTTGATTGTGAACGAGTCATAATAAATCTACCCTACCCTGCGTATTGTTGTTCTACTTTGCTACCGGGCTACGGGTCCGAGACTACACTGTTTGAAATCCAAACTTAACACAAACATCTATGACACTGTCATGTCGTCCGGTTTTCTGTGAACAGTCGAGGGTATGTTGCAGCATTTCGACCGATCCTGCTCTACAGTGCGGAGACTTGGCTGTTAAGGGAACGGGATGGAGATAGATTGTCGGTCTTCGGGCATCGCAGTGCGCGACTCAGTTGGTGCAAACGGGCAAGCAATGCTTAGGTAAGGCGTAGAGTTACACAGGTTCCTAAACAGAATACCTCGGCGAGTTATGTTTGCTTATATACGTAGTGGTTATAAGAAGATGAAAGGTGCTCAAACTAAGACCTAGCGAGATCAATGCTATCGATCGTTAGCGGCTGATCTAGCTGAGCATCGCTAACTATGACGTTCGTGCATCTATTCATAATCGTGGTCTACTTGAATTCTTTGTCTTCATATAGACGCCACCGAGACCGTCGAACGAGAGTTCATTGATACGACCACCGATCATGCGCTTTCGTGCGCCGGTTTAGGATACCTATTTGGAGGAAGGGAAAAGTAGATTCGGAGAGAAAATGGGGAATGCAGGTAGATTACATTTGTAAGATCGCGCGAAAATATACATGAGTAGCATTTGTATAAACGGAACTTATCTGAATGTAGAGGACATCATGGACAGTCTGCAGGTGGTCGTTTTATGATCGCTCTTTTGATTTCATAACTCGGCACTTGCAGGCTTCCCGCCACCGTGCATCGAATCATACACGATGGTAGTGGGCGGAAGCTGATCAGTCACATACAGCCAGCTGGTTAAGCACCATTACGTTCTTCCTCAACCGTCCGCTCATCCCACACCCCTGCTGGGGTCACTAATGTGCATAAGAACAGAAGGGGCTGTTTATCTGTCTGCCCAAGTTTCGGAGGTTCGTTGCACTCAACGTACTTTGCGTACACATTTTCAAACAAGTGCATCAGCGATATAGTCACTAAATTGTCGCTTTACGCTTCACGATTCTCACAGACCAAAGATCAGTTTTATTCCCATTACCAACTACACGAGACCATACTTAGAGGACAACAGTAACCTCACTCCGTCTGCACCGCGTAACCGTCGTTTGTATGACAGCCTTGATTAGCCCTATCACTCAATGTCTCTAACTACTGGTTACGATCATCTCGAGGTCTCAGCCGGGGAACCTGACGGTAGCTATTGGACCGAGTCTCCTGGTTAGGGTTTTCATACTCTCGTGCTAGGACTTAGTTAGACCACCCTCGGCTTTTTTCCACCCACTACTCGCCTCGTCAAACATCGTGTGCCGTTGCAACCTTTTTGGTAACATACGTAACACGTCCCAGCCAACGTAATCTATGGAGGTCGATCACTTGCTCCATTGGACGATCGCGATTACCTAAATCTCCACGCCTTTCCTTAGCATTGCTCGTTTGGTTACTCCATCAGGCTTGTGCAATGCGCCGTAGACAGTGGTATTCAAACACCGATGATCTGTCTTAAACCCGAAGCACACCCTCGTCCCAATTGCTCGTGTCCTTCTTCCATGTTCCCTTTTAAGAGTAGACGAAATCGCGCTTACTCTGCATTTGGCAATTTCTTGTCTTCCGTACTGGAGTGCCATATATTGCAACCAGTTATTTGGAGACACTTAAGGATATTGCATTGCTTGTCGAATTTTTCTTTTCATTCTGACTGCTTTTTGTTGAACATTTTTGATAGTATTTTCAGGAATGGGGAAGCCAACAATCAAAGGTCTGCCATCCAACTGGACAGGAGAAGCCAGGTGGTTGTGGTGGAATTCTAATACACGCCCTCTGGGGCGATAATTTTTTGACCTGTATCACTCCACCGCCTTGGATCTCACGCGTGACAATTACTGCGACTTGCTGAAAACGAGGCTGCGGTTTCTACATTCCGATTGTTGAGGCTTACTGGTAAAAAGCCGTGATATCAGATGAGTGGCTTAAACAGAGGACATGTGGAATTAACCGGGCATGAGAGGAAGAACCACAAACATAAGAAGCGACGGTTTCCAAATGAGAGTTTAGGCTTTAGTGCACGACATGCTTCGCAGCAGCCTATACTGACGAACGGGTTTTCCTTTGAGAACCCTAACCTGAGCCTTCGACTAAGACGTCTGACCCACAAGGCAGTTTGGCATAGATCCAACGCGGGTCTGAAAGGATTGGCGAAGATTTGTTGATCTCTTTACTAACTGCGCCAATCGGTTTCGATCACCACAGTCATTTCAATGTTCGAATAAAGCGCAGTGACATTAATTCACCAATCGGAGGAAGTGTATATACATATATATATATATATATTTC
>UZAN01048492.1:1947-18502 GCA_900618425.1 Echinostoma caproni | reverse complement strand
AAATGCTCGTGCCACGCTGTTGTTTTGAATATATATATATATATATATATTTCATTGGACTGGCTCTAATAGAGCTGTCTATCCAATGGTCACCCGGTGTTGCAACCAAGGTTATGGTGACGAAAATACATTTTCTGGGTACAAGTATATGAGTGAACTGGCGAAAGATTACCGGATACGCATGCCTGACGAGCGGCAAGAACCGCGAAACCGGTCGTGTGCTTCCAGGAAACTTTTGTCCAGCCATACACATACTACTTATTGTCCCATATTTTACACTTGTCCGAGGACAGATTGGGTGTCAAGCAAATCTTGGCACAATAATCTTTATAGAAAAGAAAAACGTTCCATGACTGGCTCGTGAGCTACATACTGTCAGGTTGCCCAGGCCAAGGCAGGTGAATTTTATTGAGGAATCCACAACCGGAGCCTTCGGCTAGGCAAAACCTGACCCGTAAGGCAGCTGGGCGGTTTGTGAAAACCGCAGTCCATTGGGAGCCGGTGTCCAGTTCATCGGATCATTCGCCCTTCGGACGGGGTCAAACGTCCAAGGCGCCCAATACACCTCAATGTCCGATCGGGCCGGTGACCACTGCCACAACCGGAAAGGTGTGGGTGTGGTTCTTACGCCTCCTCATGGTTGGTTTGGAATCAGGGTTTTTGACCACCTCCTCCAGGTGGATTACCAGTGGTTCACTAACCCGGTTATAGCCTCGGATGTCGGCTTTTCGTCCTCTCACTTTGGTGGGGAAACACTTCCGCCACCAGAAGGCGGTAAGTAGGGCTTCCTCAGCAGAGGCTATTAGAGACACTTGGTCGTATGGGAGCATTTCGCAAGGTGTATGGGAGCGGTGATCAGCCGCAACCCTAGACACCCCCCTCTCGATCATATTGAGGCTTTCGGAGGCCCTGGCGGTAGAATTCAGTGCTGGATTCATTAATTGATAATGGTGATTATTAATTAATGTAACCCTTACTGGGACCACGCGTTCACGAATCATTTGCAAGCCATTCTGAATTCGGGTTATCACAGACCTCTCTCATTTTGTTCTGAACGTTGTTTTGTGACATCGTTTAATAAGTTCTCGTAAACTATTCCATGTTCTAGCACAGCGGGCCAATATCTAATAATCTGTCAGTAACACGTTTGTCGCAATGCATTGTTCATCTCACCGTTTTAGATAATCACGGTGATTGACAATACAATGCTACCAGATAAAAATACTGGCAGTGCTTGTTAAACGCACGGAGAAATAAGTGCTCTCAGAGCCCTGTATAGACGTGATTTCGTTTTATCAACCCGTAGAAAGGGAATTTTCGTAGATTCATACAAATTTGATTTCCTCTACTTCAGTACCCTTCTTTTGACAATATAGGATAAATACGCAACACATTCTCACTTGCTAGCCAAATGTCCGTCTAACCTGGGAGAGTTTCTTCAAATGGATTATTCTACAGCATTGTTCCATTCATTATGTTCTCGTCAACACAAGAAGACACGTGGACGAAGAGTGAAAATGTGGTCCTCACAACCTCAACCGAGTCTAAAACCAACCCTGTTCTCACGCGTGACAGACAGTCGACAGAGTATAATGTCCGTGAAAAGTGTTGAGACCATATCGATTAAACTAATAGCTCTATGATTCCCACAAGAGAACCTGTCACCTTTCTTGCAAATCTGTAAGATGACCGATTCACGCTCCTCAGTCGGAACTCGTTTTATCTATCCGGAGTCTTGTCAAATCCAAGACTAAGACTGAACCTGCACTCTCTAAAAACCGATGGAAACAGTTCGTTCGAACTGGAAGGCGTATAAATTTTGAGAAAATTTATTTCCAGAGTTACCTCCATTGCTGACGGAGGACTGATATGAACTGGCAGTTGTTGCCCAGTTCAGGTAGGGACTGACAGGACTAATATTGATTGAGGTCAGTCGAATTGCGCCTTAAAATGTTAAATCCATCACTCAAGACGACGTTGCTGCATATGGATCAGTGTGCCGTCGGATTCCTTAATTGCCTCACGCCTACTTTACTTGGGCCCGTACTCCTAATTAGACGGACCAGATATTGGTCATATCCGCCTACTTCAACTCTGCGCAGACCACGGATTGTTTCTATCAAACACGAACTTCTCGCACAAGAAACGACACCGCCTTACATGGAAACCACCAATCTCTTTACTGCGCCGGACCCTGGTCCGGTATGTATGCAGAGTTCGATTACTTATTCTGTGTGTTGACCATAAGGGCTCATCTTCTTCTCCGTCCCTCAAAATAGGTCTAATCCCTGTCCACCTTAAATTGTACCACTAATTTTGTATGCATTGTGAGTTTGGTAGCGATCAGTAAAGTTCGCTTCACTGTATTTCACTGTATGATGATGATGCTCTTTTGTCACTTCATTCATTCATGTGTAGATATAGATATGTATGTATTCTTAGTCTGCATTTCATTCAACCTACTGAGTTCGAGTTAATTGTCTTTTGTTTTATAATTTTTGGATTGTTTCTTGCTGTTAATTCACTTCTCACCGGACTAATCACGCTCCGTGAGGTATCTCTTTCACGGTTTTCATGGCCCGTGGAGTGGAAATGTGTATGGCATTGCGTCGGTTTACAGTTTTTTTCTGAGCAAACGCATGAACTAAGAAAAGAAAAAGCGAGGCAGGCATCTCCAGAACCCCCGTGCCGTTGAGCCTCAATTATATTAGCCACTTTTTTGGCTCCCCATTCATGTCATCAATAAATAAAGACCACGAATAAACAAACTACCGAAACATTGTTGCCAAGACAATGAGATGGAATAAGCGAAATCTTCGAGTAGAATGAGGGGTTCAATGTGGCGCAACTAATGTCTGCCGTCAAAGATTAGGCCGATCGCCAGGGCCTCAATGTCAAATAATTTCCTCGCTTGCCTCAATGTGTTTGCTGGGCGAGTGCTGCCTACGTAACTTCCTACGCCTATCAAAAATTGTTAAATCTACATTAGGTTTTCCTCCTGCTCTGTCTCATCTTGGTGCCGTTAAATAGGCGAGAAATAGACTTTGGGAACATTACAGCACATAATTCAAATTACCCGTGTGTACTTTGAGACCAATTGTGTTGTGCGTCCGATTCTATCTTGAACAAAATTCCATCAAATTTACAACGGTACGCGAGGAGAAAACATATCAAAAGATAGACATTTGTGCATGTGTATATGTGACAAACAAATGTCGGAACACATTCAAGAGACCGTTATAAGATGAATGTTTTAGAGACCCATTAGGTATTTCTCACTCTTCTCAGATGGGTTTGAAAGACATATGTGCAAAGGTTGATCGCACAGGAGTGACAAAGTAAAACAAAGCATAGCTGTCCATCTCGCTTCCGTACATCAAATCCGAATGGGATTATTGTTTTTTATTTGCGTGTGAAGTTGAAATCAGCCTTCGCTGGAGGAAAGCAAACGAATTTAGGTTAGGGATGGCGGGCGGGATTGGAGATAAAAGAAGGAACCATCTGGGGTTAAAATGAAGAGAAGATGGTAAAACCGATCTAAAAAATGAATTGCATGAATGTCATGGGTTAAAAACCCGCGATACCTGTAAATGAATGAAACACACTTGCTAGCGGGCACATCCATCCATTTACATCAAAAAGTGATTAGGTTGCTTTATAAGAATCTCCCTCTTTATGGGCGCTACGATAAATTACGAATGCTCGGAGGAAACCGAATTGCATAAAACGAACAAAAGGACTGATATTTTGCAAATGTCCAATCTCTATGAGTACCGTCAGCGGCCGTACACATCCTTTGCCCGTTCCCAGTGCGGGTTGCATAATCGGAATTCAGTCATAGCACTAAGTTGAAATTTGATGTTTCTCCTAGTTGGAACTCAGATTTCATGCACCGTATTTCTGGAAAAGTAAGTGAAATGAATGGATGACTGCGGGTATGTTACAACCGGTGACATGATGAATGCTAGTGATGCTTTGTTCGGCGTGCGTTTTGAACCTTCGTGGTATAAACTAGTGTCACGGGATTGGGTTGACCTTACACTCTGGCGGGGGGACCATAGAAAATACTGAAAATCGTCACGCATGAAGCCACATCCCTTCTGCCGAATGAAAGATGAGTTGTCGGCGGGTATACGGAAAGCTACATAGGCATTTTAAAACTTTCAACGCCTTCGGAGCTCCCGCAGTCTAAGACTGTTAGTAAAGGGTTGAGTGTACGATGTGGCGGCCCGTTCGGTTTTCAGACATGGACGTTACGGAAAGAGCAACTCATGATATCCGTTTTCGGGGACCACCGTCTGCGCTGCGTTGCACACCTTCGGTTGGAAAACCAAACCTGTATTTTGGAGGTTAGGCGAAAAGTAGCAAGTGATCACGATTTCGCGTTAGCTCAAATGCTTGACCTCCACAGGCTTTAGCGCTGGAGGTATAGGTTACACAGCATTATATAAGCAACCTCGGCATATGATGACTGCCGAGGCAGGCTATTTGAGAGTCATAGTTTGTTAGTCTACTAGTTGATTTGAAAGTGTGAAAGCATTGTCCTTGGGGGTCACATTAGCTTTTTTGGTGAGGATCCTCGTAACTAGTCAAACGAATGATTAAAGACGCTAAGTTATATGCCTTGATGTAATCAAGAGCAGTGCTCATGGATTTACACATTTTCTAATCCTACCTAGTTCAGTTGTTCTCACTAGTGTTCTCATATTTTTATTTCTTCCCTCATTGGTTGACCCAATGGATAACCGAAGAAAAGCAACCGAAACTAGTGCAAGGTAATTTATTGACACTATAAGCTGAACAGGACTTCATAAAGTTTTCTTTTTCATCTATCGTAATGAATTAATAGCTATTCAACTTTTGATTTACGGAACAAGGCCTCGATTAAATTATCTCGACTTACGGTACGTGAATCGAATACCTATAAAACTCCATTCTCTCCATGGTTAGAACCTTAGCCAAGGAAGAAAACGACAAGCATTCACTGGAGCTGATTCTCGTTGCCAGGGGTGAGAAATGTGGAGGGCTTAGAGGATCAAAGACAGATTACCGTCGCTTTCGTCTATTGAGATGGTATAAATTAAATAGCAATGCATGCTTTTTAATTGTACCGTGTTTCAGTTTTGCAACACAGATGATTTTCATCAATATTTTTTCCGGAATAAATGGTTGGCCTCAATTCGATCGATTTTCCTAATTTCCGGTCGCATGGATACAGTAAAATCTTAAACAGTAACTAGCTGTAATTATTTTCGGTGTATTTTTTTATCTGTGCGATTTTAGATGACACGAAACCTCTAGCTATTCTTTGTATATTTCTTTTGTTACCGCCACGGATGGGTCGTAATTCTCGCTATTCCTAATGTTGAACATTAGTGAATTAATTGCGGTTGAATGTTGTGAGTTTTCAATGCACAGTACGAAACGTACAATCTCCGGGACTAGGTTATGGAACACNTTGTAGTCACCACTGAACAGCCTGTAGCAGTATCTGTGACAGTATCTTTTGGCTGTGTTGAATGTTGCTGAAATCGTGTTTCAGTCTTTGCCACCTTAGAAATTCGTTTTGACATCCACATCATTCATTATTGACTTTTATCAAACAGTTGCTCATTCTTTCGTTATTGGCACTCCACTGTGTTATGGTTACAGTATTATGCATTAGGTGTTATTTTGGCATAATGTAAGTGTATATCATACGTTCCAGTTACGCATTCCTTGCACTTTGTGTGGTATCTAATCCATCCTAGACAAATAATTGGTCAAGTTGGTAAGTTTATAGATTTTACATTCACACATCATTGTACTAATTATACTAATAAACTTCTTATGCCACCATTATGCTCTTTTAATTCCTGGAGCGGTGGTAATCAAGTAGTTGAGATAATTATTACGGCACTCCGGCGATCGTGCTTTCCGATTCCACCTCTACCGTCTATTTTTTGCATGTCATTGTCCCCTAGCAACTTTTGATTGTCCACATCCCTTTTTCCTGCAAAACCAACCGTAAAATAGTCCATATGAAAAATAGAAAGATTCTAAAGAAATTATTGTTATGATTACCTCACTTAACATTTTTTGTTTGCTTCTCAAGTTTGACAGTGACCGGCAAGTTTGAACTCAATCTGTTATTCACACTACAGGCATTCCAACCACCGCTTACCGCAGAGCATATTGAAGAGATCTGCTGGTTGGTACACAAAACATTTAATTTGGACTTAGAAGACGGATAATCTCTATCCAGACTCGCAATCCGTCGTACAATGAGTTCCTAGGTAGCCGTTGATCACCAGTCACCCAGATTCACTTTATAGTACCTCCGGATCGATTTTCTGAAGCATGGAATGAATTCAGTTAAGTAATCTGAGCATACCTGTAGAGTATGATGAACAAACGTGCATCGTACAGTAAGTTGAACATATTAAACTTGAAACGCATTTAGACGACTGCTTTGTTAGACCCAGACCGTTTGATGTGTCGTCAACAAATGCCATAGCACGAATACACGAATCAGAGGGATCCGACAGGGTGACCCAGGTTGCCATCCGCAGCGTTATAAGTTCATTATGCGTTTAAGATTGCTATCCAACTCTAAACGACCACTGATTTCATTGGTTAAAAATGAAGCTGGCAGGAATCACTCAGCGTGTCCGCTTGAGAGGTCAGCGAATCGGATTATAATCACACAGATGGGTGCAAATTATGTTATCATTCCATTAAAGTAAACTGCTTTCGCCGAATGAGGATTCTGGTGATGATCGATTAGAATTATTCCGGTGATAATTTAACTTGGATATGACAGAAGCGAATGGATTTTGCATGGAAATCACAATCTCGTTTATCATCCAGAAATAGCTGCAGTCTTGTTGGGACGCTGGAATTTCCTTAAAAGAATATACAGTGTGGTAGTGCACAAAAGGTGCTTCATGTCTCCAGTGAGATTATTCGCCGAAAATACTTGTTAAATAAACAACGTGTGTTTCATGGGAAAACTTAGCGTATATCAAGTTGAATGACTGACTAACCTCGTTTGTTCCCCCAACTATTAAATTTCGCAACCGTTAGATTATTTCTAGGCCTATACTTTTCACACACTTACTGTCACTCATGACTCTTAATCTACAGTTGCAGATTTTAGGGAATAATGCTTATATTACGTATCCACTGTTGTACTGACTGACACAAAGACACCGCCAAACTACCAGGCTATCCCCTTAGTCAAAGGTGTTTTGAAAACTGTCGAATAACCGCCGGTGGCAAACATTACAATCAAGGCACGTTGGTAAAGTGTGGTGATCGTGCAACGAGAATGCACGCATCACGTTACAGCTTCCAGGTAGCCAAACAGTAAGCGGATTTCCCGACCAATTCTGTGGTCTCAGGTAGCGTCAATCGCATTGGCTGAATGCAAGGTGACCAAGTGAGCCGTATCATTACTGATTGGATATTGGAGAATCAACCAATGGTTGTTCGTTGCTTGTGATATTTATCTGCACGATTTTCCAAATAGAATTAACCGGATTCATAGCTTGTCTTGGTTCTACGCGAGTGCGGTATTCAGTGGATTTTTCGTCCGAATCCGAGTTCGTGTTATTTGATTCTGATTCCAATTGTGAATACTACATAAAGGTTCGTTATTTTCAAGGAATGCAGACAATAATCGGCTCTGATTGAAAACAGAGCTGACAATTCGATGCGTATGTGGCCTTGCCCCCTCCCTGAAGCAATATATCGAGAATAGAAGCTGAACCCAATGCGGAGATTGGTGCTTTACTGTATATTTACTTCGATCGCTTCAGGACAAGCAACCTCCGTTGGTTAAAATTGAAGAGGGAAAGCTGAAAAATGAATGTTTGGCGATTCGTTCCTCCTAGATAACGCTAGTCAAATGGTTGGTTCGTCTAGTACGTGAACAAAGAATCACAGGCCAACATTTTAGACTAATTAAAGGCCATGCAGTTCAAACAGAAGTTGTGTGACTCAGAGAACAAGAACGGTGATTGGTTAATGCCCGTTTATCCAGCCATTTCCATGTAGATAGTATTCAATCACATTGATTTCTTTCAATAAATGAACCGCTATTTCTGCGGCTTTCTCGGTATCCTGAGATTCCAGCATACGATTGGCAGCGCAATTCCGTGCTTCATCTGCGATTGTGAATCTTGCCTATTGGGACTACTACATAATGCTAAAATGCCTCAAGCTTAGGTTGAATGATCACGGGGTATCCTGTTGTAGGACGTAACCTGTCAGCTTTAAACGCATAGGTAAGAGTTTGAAAATGTCCAATCCGTACCCAAGGTTCTAATATAAACTTATGAAGACGTATGCATTTAAGGTAAGTTGTCCACGTTTAATTTTTTCTGTATTTGTGGTCGGTCGTTAGTGGTCAAGTGTTTAGCATCACTAACTAATCTCTCCATATTTTGTACGTTAGAAGTCCATGCTCGTCAAATAATTCGCCCTGTTTCCCTATATCATTTCGCATAATCAATAGAAGAAAGTAAAAGAATGAAGGGAAAAGAGGTCTCCGTGAGCTAGACTATAATAGTCTATCATATTAGCTATTCCTTGTTCTTTGACATTACAACACATGCTGCACAGAATGTGTAAAACTATCTTTTAGTCGACAGAAATCGGGAAAGTCATTGCAATTAAACAATACACGAAAACTCCTTGGACAAAGGCGTTAAATTGCACACTCTAGCAATAGCCGAGACAATCGAGAAAAGAAAGTTGACCCCTAACTTCGATGTGCGTAATCGATCAAACCAGACTGATTTTTCCTCCTGTCACTCTGGGGCCGTGTGCTAATCAGACCAATCAAATGTTAAATGTAATTTGACCGGCACAAACTCTTCTCCGTGAATGTTCGATCTGCTTTCTAATGGTACCTACGTAATCTGAAAACGGCTTTGAGACGAAATTCTGCAAACGATTGTTCTGCCAAACTGTTTGTTCTCAATGTTGTGATGGATTCAGTTCAGTTCAGTTCTTACAACCATTAAGCGTGCACTTTCGTGTGCCGGTTTTGGTTGCTGTCTTTTGGTTCCCTATTTGGATAGAATAGCAGAAAGATGATTAAAATTTCGAGAGCAGATTTAAGCGAAAGGTAGCACATTTTCATAGACTGAAGTTACAAGAGTAATGAGTAGATGCATGAGCGCCACTGTTTGCGACACCCAGCCATATCGCTCAGTGTCTCCAACCACCGGTGACAATTATCTCGGGGTCCGCATCCAGGGAGCCTAACCGGACCTATGTGAGCCAGTCTAATGTTCAGGGTTTTCATACCCTCATGCCAGGTCTTAGCTTGACCGCCCTTCATTTTTTCCAGCCGCTACCTGCCTCGCCAAGCATCGCTCGCCGTGGCTAACTATCTGGTGATATGCGTAGCACATGTGCTAACCAGCGTAATCTATGGAGGTGGACTACCTGATCCAGTGGACAACCGCGATTACCTAAATCTCTGTGCCTAACCTCAGCACTGCTCGTCCGGTTGCCCCACCAGATTCGTGCAATGCTGCGTAGACAGCGGTGTTAGAACACCGACAGTCAATTTTTTTCCTGTTCCCTGGCCAAGCTTTTGCGCCGTAAAACAGAACCGGTCGAACTGCTGCAGCATACACTCGACCCTTCACAGACAACCGGATGTCGCGACGGCGACACAGATGTCTCAAGTTGACAAATGCCAACCGAGCTTTCTGTATGCGAGCTGACACTTCATCCGTGATGCATCCACCGGGTGAAATGTAGCTGCCCAAATAGCAAAACTTATCCACCTACTCTACTACTTCCCCAGTTGGAGTGAGGTTGGGTGCTGGACCAACCCAGTTTTCTACACTTTGAAGATGCAAAACGCATAACGAACATGGACATACCATCACTCAACATATCCAGAAAGGCATGCAACTTACTTGGATCTTCAATTAGTTGCACAATATCGTCTGCGTACTCTAGATCAGACAGTCTGCCACCTCGAAGTGAATCGATGCCACTATCCTCGCACGAGGATAGGGCTGTTTCCATAATCAGATCCATAAAGGAGTTAAATAGAAATGCAGAGAGAGGGCAACCTTGTCGAACACCACTTTCCGTGGTGAACTCGGGTGAACAAGTGCCGTAAGCTCGGACTCGACTTCGGCTATTATTATAGAGGGATTGTAATATTGAAATAAACTTCTCGGGCACACTCTCCGGGGAAAGGCAGCGCCAGACTTTAGAGCGGTCGACTGAGTCGAAAGCCGCTTTTAGATCTAGGAAGACAGAGATGGTGGGTCTACGAAAAGAATGTCTGTGTTCTAGGATGGGTATCTTTCAGACAATCTCCATTTTAATTCAGTTCCATGTCCTAACTAGTCTTCTACTACCGGGCTTTAAAGATCAAGGAACTTTGTACCATTACAATATTTTTACTAGAATCATCATTCTTGGAATATCTTTGACAGGCTGTTTAGAAAATAGCAGACGCCCTAGGAGACAAATTAATACCACGTATCGAGCCAACTTGGTGAAACAATCACTAACCAGAACGGCTTCGAAGACGTGACCGTCTGTTTGAGTCTCACAATGTTTTCCCTTCAGTTTGTAGATTGTAGTCATTGATTTCGAGAATCAGAAGTGGCTCTCCTTGAAATACTTCATCATTACATTTTATATTCGGTAAGCATTCTAATAGGCATGCGACGGAGAGAGACTACGGTTTGGGTTTGTTTACCGTAACTAGGCTCATGCTAGCCCACAAATCCCATTTGCTGATTAATGCTTGTTAAAATGAGACCATTTCTATGTACAGACAACAAAGCTGAGGTTTCATATCTTCGTTTTGACTATTGTCTTATGTTCAAACACCTGTTTGATCCATGGAAAAAAATAGAAATTACAAAAAGTGAAAGTGTGCTACCAAGATGATTGAATTGAATTAGATGAAATCGAATTCTTATGAAATATAAATGGATGTGAGTGCCACCGTTTTGCAAACTTGGTCATATCCATCGTATTTTATTTGATCGTGCGTCAGCATTTGCCGTTGCTTTTATCGACATTTGGATAGCTTCCTTGATTGCCGACCAGTGTTCATTGAGACCTCCCGCTGATTATTGAGCTGAGAGGCGACCTGATAGTTCCGCCGATTTACGACTGTCGGGATACTGTATTGTGGGCATCCATTTTCGGCGGTTGTTTATCAGGCGTACGGAAAATCGCGCTCGTAGGAGAGCACGGTCTGTGTCCACGGGTGTTCATTCGTAGGAGCGGCAGTCTTCAATGGCTCCTCGCCGGCGGTGGCTGATGGCAACGTGGTCTATTTGAGTCCAGTGCTGTGAAGAGGTTGGAGATCTCCATGTAAGACGGTGGCATTTTTGTGCGAGAAGTTCGTGCTTAACAGAAACAGTCCGTGGTTAGCACAAAGTTGGAGAAGGCGTTCTCCGTTGTCAGTCCTGTTGGCTGGGATTGCATGTGAACCACCAATTAGCCTCTCTGATTCGTCCAGAGATACCACTTGAGCATTGAAGTCTCCAGCGACTACCACGATGTCCGTTGACGGAGCACTTCGGAGCAGTTGAGACAGAGGTCCATTCAGAATTCATCCTTCACTTCTGGCGAACTGCAATCTGTCGGTGCATACGCGGATACGACGACTAAGCATCAACGCTTCGTTCTGTAGCTGTTGATCTATACTGGACCATACAGACGTACGGCGCAAAGTCGGCTGTTAACCAGGATCCAATGGAGACGTGAAAACTCGGCCTTGACACTTAGCGCAATCCCAACACCAGCAACACCGCGAGCTTCGGATGCCGAATCACCTGACACACGGAGAGTGAAGCATGAGGATGAGGCTGGATCTAGAGAACGGAGGGAGATAACTGAAGTAGGGTCTTGTATGCGTGTTTCGGAGACACAGAATACGTCTACATGGAAGGTTTCAAGGGTTCTAGTTAAGGCGGCTGGTTGTGTGCGAACATTAAATGCGGCTAAGTGGAAAGATTTTTGTTTCCAAAAGTCTGATAGCCTCTGAGTGATTGGCCTCATTAGTTGAACACTGAGTGGTATCCGATGGGTGGCGCAAACAGGATGCATCTCTTAGGGTATGGGAGTGAGAAGAGGAAATAGACAGTTGAGAAAGACGGTTCTCCAAATGGGTACCCAAGACTTTAGGGCACGGCATACTTCGCGGTAGCCCACACCGACGAAGGGGTTTTTCTTTGGGAACCCTAACCGGAGCCTTCGACTCAAAGGTCTGACCCATTAGGTAATGGAGCGTAAATCCAACGCGGGAGCGTGAACCAAGCACCCATATGGGAGCTTCCAGGGACTTGTCACGCAAGGTCCTTGAATTTCGGTTAAGTTTGTTGTTCGCTGGTGCGTTGATTGTCGGTCCGTTTTTCGAGATCGTTGCAGTCTCGTCGTAATGGACAAGTATCAGAAACACTGAACAAGTAAATCACCCCTTGTCTGCTGGTCGTGTGGCGACTGGCATCTTGTAAGCATCTCACACGTTAAAAATCACATTTATCCGAAGTGCAACAAACGGGGTCATAAGAAAGAATGCTGTAGGGTGACGAGATACTGAAATCAGTCAGAAGAAAGCGATTCACAGGAATTGCATCAAACAATTCTTAGAATCAGGCTCAATCGAAGCGGCTTTTCAAGTAGATATCCAGAAGAAGCGAAAAATTTTTCCTGCGCATTTGGACACAGCCTCAGGCATAACTCTAATCTCCAAAGAAAATGGAACCGCACTAGAAGGCACGAAATAGTTCCATCTACCAAAAAAACGAAAAATGCATCAGGTGAGCTGAATCGATCAGTTAAATCAACTGTCACATTTCCTTCTGGAGCATTATTACAAAAGGAACCCGTTATCTGATCGATCGACCCAAGCTAAGTCTCTTTGATAGTGATAAAATCGAAAAGTTTTCATTGTTGTATGTTCCGGAGAACGAGGTATGCCATCAAGTTCAGATACAGAACATGCACACATAAATTCTCGAGTGCAAACGTGATACAGCGTTTTTACCAAGTTCGAAAACTATCTTTTCTGCACACAGGCTCAGGAAATTGACCGTATTACATAACCTCATTCTCAACTTCGTGATTACGTGCATCCTTCCACGCTGGTTGTACTGCTCCCCAATATTTATTCCTGGTCTCAAAGAAAAATATTTTACTTTGTTCTCTAGATCCCTTAAACTTTCGTCTAGTTACAGTGGATTTGATAGTTGTTTCGATTGTTTCCAAGTAGTTTGACGCTTGTGATACCTTTATTGACATGATAGCAAGTGACCAAGGGCACCGTCTGTATCGAGAAATCGTGAAAGTCGTGTCGAATCATGGAATTCGCGCCAACCATCAACCCCTTCCTGCGCATACTTTCACATGTAGAAGCAGTCTAATTCCCTATATTTCTCGGCTAGTGGTTATATCGTAAGACAATTGTCACCGAACTCAGGGAAACACTCTTGTATTGACCTTTTTTCATTTTTTGCCTTGGCTTGGAAAACCTGGCAGCATTCAGTTCACATTCAAATCATGAAATGTTTTTCTTTTTTATAAAGATTATTGTACCATGATTTGTTTGGCACAGTCTGGCTTCATGCGTGTGATACATATATATACATCATTTGGTACAGTATAGAATTTCTAATATTATTTTGTTGATCGCAATTTGTTTTAAATATTCATTGTACAAGTTCGTAAATTGCGAAAATTCACCCTTTGGGGTGCACAACGTGTTTCTTGACTTCACTTGATTTGACTTCAGATATTCGAATATGTATTCCAAGAGGATTTCGGTCACTGGATAAAGTTTCATACCTTGCTTTCGTTTAAACCAGATTCTAAGCCTGTGTTTAAATCGAAACGCCCTGCACCCAAAGCCGTCAACAGGTCAGTCTACACTAAATTAGATCAGCGGCAACAATCTAGTGACATTAAGGCAGTCAATTACTCATCATAGACGGCTCCCGTCATGATCGTAAAGATAACCAATGACTAGGTGCGTAGCTGTGTCCATTTTACAACGGATCCGAACGCCACAATAGACCACTATTCACTTCTGATACCAGAAAATATCTTGGCTAAAGTGAACGGTGGTACTTGTTTCGCCAAACTTGACTTATCGGATGCATATCACTAGGTGAGCGTCGCTGAGGACTCAAAGGAGCTGCTGACAATCAACACTCATCACGGCTTGTTCCAATACAATCGTCTGTCTTTCGGTGTCAAATATGCATCGATATTTTTTCAGAAGCTGTTGGACACGATGTTCACTGGTATCACGGTTACTGTATCATACTTGGATGATATCATCGTGATGGGCCCAACACGAGAACGTTTCAGCCGACTGAACGCAGTAATGAAACGGATCCACGATTATCTGTTCAGAATCCGGAAAAACAATTGTGACTTGTTCATACCCTCTACCAAATATCCCGGTTTCATTCTGGATAAAGGTGGCCACCGACTTAATCTAGAAAGCCTCAAAGTCATTCAGAATATACCACCGCCAAGGGATTTGGCTACACTCATATCATTTTTGGGCCTCATATTTCACAATACTGCGTTTCTTCCTTACATGCATCGCGCCCGAGCCACAATGAATCAACTTTCAGCTAAAAACAAACAATGGAACTGATCGACGGACTACCAGAACGCCTGAAGGTGTGTAAAGTCCATGCTCGACTCACCTGCTTTGAAATATTTCGACCCGCGCTTGATATCATTGTGGCAACGGATGTTACTAACATTGGAGTTGGCACAGTCATCTCTCACAAATTTTCGGGCCATTTCACATGCCGCCAGCTCGTTAAGTGCAACACAGTGCATCACGATGAGATTGCACCTTGACGTGGTGTGATGGCTTGTGCACCTCTATGACCCAACGAGCTACACAGGACGGTTTTTATCAAGCCAGGAGACCTTACCATGCCTGGAAAATAAGAGGGTACAGGTCGGACAAAGTTCAGTCTACTTGTCCACCAGATTGGGGGTTCGACTCGATTTAGCGTCTCAGTCTGACTAACTATGCGCTCTTTGATCGAGGTGTTGGCAGTCGGCTCCACAGATCTCTAGGTTACCACACGAATAGATCACATTGTTTCCCTTCCTCAATTATTGAATTTTCCTATTTTCAGTTCACCGCCTATTATTTCGAGTCTGCAACAGTGTGTTACTCAAGACAAAACGGTAGAGGAGTAATCGATCCAAGCAAATGGGCTTCTGCTTTAGTTTACCCGATGCCTTGCAGTCAGGTTCTTGATAGAACTAAAGGCTTTGGACGAGAACCCTAATCGTTTTCGTGCTTAGTGGCTGGACACCCAGGCAGTACCCCTCATAAAGCTCCAATGAACACACAAACAAAGAATAATTCCATACTGCATCGTTCGTCGCGAAGGATCAGTAGTGCCGCGCTACCCATTGGATCGAGCGGGGTGAGTAGTAATAAGTAGGCTACTGCTCAGACATCTTAATCTTTGCTCACCTCTTTAGCTTGTATACCCAACCCTCGTCCTTTTCCCGTTCTTCCGACTCATAAAATTCCATCGGGTAACTTGGTAGCCACCGCCAAAAGTCGTTGCCAAATAACACTATAAGTACTTTACCACTAAATAATTTCCTGGATACTCGCGGGTTAAGCAGAGCTGAATGCTATCAAGAGCGTCCCCGGGTTGTGGATAGGGGGATACCTTCACCGAAGGTTAGCTGTGAATAAGTTATCGATATACCGCAACAAATAAGCAGTCGCGAACAAACAGCGGCGGGGCTACCAGGGTGTGGTGGGTTTCAGGCCGATCACCTGACTCCTGTTTAAAAGCCGCATCAGCCCAATGACAAAGGTCTAGGTGACTGGCCTTTCAAAACAAAAGTCATTCACCCCCTCACTTCCGAGGCGAGGGGTTACTTCCTGCTGTCTTGCAGTTGGCACTTGGTTGTGCAAAGGACAGAGGTGCATCCCCAAAGAATAAAAAACGCCGAGTGAGGCTGGGGATGTCTCTCGTATCAAACTCCTAAGGAACCTCATGATCATGTCTGGAGCCGGCTTTTCCTTTCCAAGGAGCCAGTCGCAGAAAAGTTAGTAAAGTAAAGTAATCTGCATAGTCTGAAGCCTTGTCAACCTCTCAATCTGAGGGCTTTCAACGTGAGGACTCTGATGCAAGTAGTTCTTGCGGCTACAATGGACTCTTTGGAAATCGATGTCTGTTGTGTATCGGAGACACGAATTCAAGATCCTAGCATTATAAACCGGGTCCTCCCTGGAGGTACTTCATTCATACATCAGGAGACGATAAAACGCGCACTTTGGATCGACGAGGTGTAGAAATCATACTAAGCGATGAAACTGAGGCCTCACTGATAGATTGGATACTAGTCAATGAGGCTCCAGGGTTCAGTTAGTTTTCGGAACAGCAGCAACATCATAAGGTGCTTGTTCATTGTATCGGCAAAATCGGGGTGACAACATTTTTTGGCGCGATCGTGTGGTTGGAACCAATGTCATTCTACTATGAAAGTGGGCGTACCGATTCATTCGCTGCACATAAAAGGTAGAACT
>UZAN01048491.1:0-24034 GCA_900618425.1 Echinostoma caproni | reverse complement strand
CAAACGAGTGAGAGCATGCGCTGAACTCCACCGAACTGATCCCAATGGGTATGTATGCCCGTGCATTGTTCCATTTATACTCCATTTTTATGAATGACATCGTCATCTGTGTCCTAATGATAACAATAATAATTATCATTATTAATAATATTACTCCTATAGAGATAACATGATTCACTTAAGGTTCCACGTTGCATCTCGAGATAAACCAAAATAAATTGTCCAATTCTTTAGAAAGACTGCACTCGTTGTTCAACTCGTAAATGATACCAATACTCAAAGATTGAGGGATCATCTTTGAGACGTCATACACGCGCACACACCACATGCGGTCTACCAGACATTTGGGGAAGTTCTATGGAATAGATTTTTGCTTATCATTATTGCATATTCACCAACTCATTCGGGATAGTAACTCCCAGTTCCTTGTCGAATCAGCGCAATCGGCCTTATAACGTCATACAGTTCACATCGGGACAGATCAGAGTTACCAATTCAGCTGTGATGAAATTTCGTCTCCATCAATACTGATAATGGACGAAAAGATAGAATTTCAAAGCAAATTTCGTCGCGTTTAGCTAATTTGGTGTGATCTGAAAATACGGGAACTACATGTACCGCTGTCTTGACCTGATTGGATCTCATCACTAGTGCGAATCCATCGACTCAATTAGGAACCCGGGATCCCACGCAGTGAAACAAGCATGCGAATCACTTGGCTACCCGGACAGCTGATTAGACCGTTTTCCAATTGAATTTTATACGATAGAATTATCAACCTTTATGGGGTTCAATACCTACAATCGATAGTAGTGGGTCACGTACTCTATATAAGGGAACCACTTTCAAACACTTTCGGATCTCGAACTGATACTGGTGGTTAAAATTAAATTAAATAAATAATAAATAGAAGATTGTACTTTGCACGGCCGAGGCGGTAGCTATTCGTATCCACCACCCCGAACTGTGAAAACAAAAGCAGACTATGCACATATTAAGGTTTCTATGGCCCGACGATATGACGTAATTGACCGTTATTCAGAAATTCAAACGATGACTGAATGATCGTTTTGTGTAACCAGTTTAGTCAAGTGACGACAACTTTGTAACCTCCCTCATCCTACCCCGGTTGATTTTATGAATCGTGCCTTTTGTTACTACCTTGTGATCGTATATTAATATAAAAGCTTGAGAATGAATAATCGCAAAGACTTCTTCGCTTCACTTGTCTTTTCAAAAAAAAATAAGCAAACCTTCACACTGTTGCCAAACTGGAACTTGTGGCAAATCGAGTCCCGCTTCGGTTTCTCTCCTCATCCATTCTCGACTCAGTTTCAGAAATGTGAATGGGACGATTTGAATCGGAGTTCGTTTAATTTCAGTCCCATTAGCAACCATACAACAACAAACACCAATCACAGATCGAGATTTCACCCGCCATCTTTTCTCCCCTCCCCAACCTGTTCTGTGTTTGAACACCGGTGTAGGTGGATTTGTTTAATGACCAAATAGACCTGATCGCTGTGTCCAAATCTAATTAACTCACTAGCCGGGAGCATCAATGACTGAGGGAAACAGGGAATCCTAGTCGGTTGTCCCGGTGGAGTGTTGTCGAAACAACAAGAGACCTAGGAGAGTGCGGATGAATGAGTTCAGTGTTGTTGTTCGGTCGTCTCCATTCCATGTTAGAGAGAGATGGCTTCATTTAATCAGGAACAAACCAGAGGTGGCCAATTCATATGTTTTACATTGACAGACTGATTCGGTGTCGATTTCGGACGACAATAGCGGTCTGCTTTATTTGCATTCAGTCTTCTCCAAAATAGACAGTGGGTAAAGACGACTCAATCAGTAAGGTCAATCAACCAGTACCAGTGAATCGCGTAACGTTTTAAAGTTAATCCCCTATTATCAGTAAGTTTAACCTTGGTCTTCAGGTGAGATTTCGCACGTTTGTATTTTGAGAGAAATCAGTTCAGCATGGTGTGATGTGATCAAACAAAATCTGACTCGTCCTCTCGTTTTTCGAAAAAAAAACAATTCCTGGCTACTTCAACGCCTCTACCCACCTTAGTGATTGTTTCACAGTGTTCCATCAGCAAAATAGCCCAGTAATGCTTTCAAAAAGGCAGTGGATCACGCTGATAAACACACATTCACTTCCCTGAGACAAAAGTTGACAACAAATTTTATATCAAGATGGCCTCTACTCGAGTTTTGCTCGGTCTCTCATCGTTTCAGTGTGCTTTTTGCTTGTAGAATTCGTATCCTCACTGTTGTATGTATGTTGATTAGGATATTATTTTGTTCAAAAATCAATTCATTATTTCCTACGCACGAGAATAATGGATATATAAATGGCAACAACAAAAAAGACTAATATTAATATTAATACTACTACAATAATAACAGTAATAATAACACTGATGGACTCGCTTGAAACCAGTCGACATGAAGAATAATCTATCACGAATTTTGAAACTCACACGGAGAGGTAAAACCGAAATGATGATATGACTGAATCCCACGTAACCCTTAAAGCCTTCAGGAAAACCGGAAGCATAGCATAATATGAAATTTACACAATCGTTTCTCTCGATCACATGTATATGTGTGTCTCTAACCGTTTCTCGAGCAAATACCCCCTGAAACAGGAGACAGGATGGTGCCGCTGGTAGCTTTTATTGTCCAGCTAAAATTGTGGTCGTCGTCATGCTTCCCAAATAATTAATAGATTTGTCTTTGCAGAACGAGAGGTGGTGGATTGTCAGGGAAAATCGGTCACATCATTGCCGAGTACAAGTAACTATTTATTCAGTGAAACCATATCTTGGTCAACTCTTTTCACTGACCCATTTTCCTATCCACAACTCTGTGGGGGTTGTGAGATCCTCTGCTAACCATAAAAATGTAACCAACAGTCTACCGGGAAGCAACTAACTAAACAAAATTGAATTAAACTATTTAGCGACCGATATCCGATTTGTGTACAGTACTAGCCGATTGTGATGCAATAAAACATTTTCTTTATGATCAAATTGAGTTTCATTATATTTATCACTTAGAATAATCTTTTAGGTGTGGACAGTAAATTACATCATATCTACCTCGATCTACTCATTTTCTACCCTGCATGATTGTCAATTAAACGTACCTGACCTTGGATGCCAAGATTAAATAATCTCAACATGAAAATCGTAAACTTTATCAAGTATGAAAACGCAATATTTTCTAATAGAAATGACTCAAGAATTATCTCAAATTATTTCCATAAACCCATGCCATCTTGGTTATTTGTTTTAGGCATTATTTTATCTAATATATAATCGATTATAGCAACTCTATCGGATAACCAAATGAAATTCTTTCACAACCCGGAGAAATTGCATTAAATGAGGTTTCATTGCAGAAAATCGTTGTCGTCTACCCAACGGGAAATTCTTCCCTGCCATTCATACTCCCTTCTGCAAAGAAGAATGAAAAATCTAAGATGCGTCAGGTTTCAGCTGACATCAAGCCAGCTTTGAACGCGCAGGAAAGGCAGGCTCGTATCGATTTTGTCCGAGAATTCAAATCTCGACATGTGTCATTTTGGCGATCGGTTTATTTCGCCGACGATTGTGCGACGAGCCTTGGAAGGTTCACAAAAGAGTCATTTATGTCGAGAATTTCTCAAAAGGGAATTATTCCACCAAATGAAAGAGTTTCTCACCCGTCGAGATTACTCATTTGGGCAGGGATAAAACATGATCACCCTTGTCGGTGGACATCATTCAAAGGCAGTGGGAAATTTGTATTATTAATGAAGGAATTGTTTCCAGAATTTCATGAAAATCTTCTGGNCTTCTGGAAAGTTATCGTTTTTCAGGATAACGCTCCGTGTCATGTTTCACGAGGGGTTAGTAAACTTATTTAGTTAAGGATTTTGGTTTATTTATAATTTGCTTTTAGACTTCAGAAAGGTCCAGTTCATGCATCTTCCCCCTAATAGCCCGGATCTCAATGTGATTGAAAATCTGTTTTCTGTTTTGAAGAGAGAGGTCAATGTGCTACTTGTACATTGGGCATTCTTGACAAACGTGCGATACCTAATGGAGCACCAAATAGAAAATGACTTTGTAACAAAGTTGGTGGATTCGAAAAGACTCGAAAAGGTCCTAAAGACCAAAGGCCGACCAATTGACTATTAGTGTACACATACTTTACATCTTAATTAGGATCAATTTTAATTTATTGTAAATAAAAACCGTTCCATTCGCTTCAGTTACCTCATAACTCAACATGGTCTAGATCAACCAATACTGACGAAATTGGAGTATCCGCTACATTCTGAACCATCCCATCTGCTGATTATAAACGAATCAGGAGAACCATAACTATAAAGACTCACCAAAGCTTGTTTATTAGTATTTTAAAAAACATTTAATTCAGTATAAATGCCGTTACCTATACGAACCCACAAGTGTTTCACCGGGACCAGTTGCTTCAGTTTCGATTAGACCTGTATGTGTTCCGTTTCTCTGCCAAGTTGCTTAAGGTGTCCACTATGAATACACTTCTCCAACTGTTTTAAAAACACATAATGGACAATAACTTACTTTGTTGTACGTATTTGGGTCAATATACGGGGAAGATTTCAGTATGACCGGTTCATTTCTCAGCCTCTTTATTCCCGTTTGTTTTGTCGGTAGTTGGAGAGCAGAACTGCGTTGATTGTGCACGGCCGTGGTAATTTTTTTCCGCCTTAAGAGCGTACGATTCCGTGGAGCTTGTAGCGGCCAGTTGCCCACTGGTTGCACACTGGTTGCCCTGTTCAAACTTTTGGACGGATCAGCCCATATCGCGGCGGCATTGTGTGCAATATTGACCGGTAAACTTCTAGGTCGGAATTCCACTCGGGGATGTAAATCCCGCACGGATGACTGCTCTGTTGCGGTCATTTCGATCAGTTCGTGTGGGCGCGCGTACGATGTTCTGACCGAAAGCCGGTTTTAACAACTACGACTATACTCGTTTGCAGGCGAGTGTTTGTACTTAGTTGTGTGTGCGTGTGTTTGTATGATGCGTTCAAGGGACAAAAACGAGGGGAACGGGAGTGGAATAGAATGAAAACAGCCAATCACAATTTGCGACGCATTCCGATTGGTCCATCTACTGCAAGGGTTGGAGAGAGAGGTGGGCACAGTGGATGACCATGCGAACAACATTGTTTTGGAATGTTGTTGACCCGATACACGCTGTTTCGCTCTCCCGTTCTCTCCAGGACAGCCACTTGACACGTCCGAAACGCGAACAATAAGCCACATCTGTGTCCCACCCCCATTTGGGTTTTGAGCATTCAAGAGAAAATTCTGCAAAAGAATGTTAGGTAACTGTAGCCTATCCACCACGATTTTCTAATCGTGATCTCCGGGCGTACTTTTCAAGTGTTCCAGTGTGAATTACTGTTGTCATTCGCCGTTGACTTTTTTGCTGACAAGATCCAACCAGGTTGAAACATCTGTCCAATGCCTTCTAACCTTTCAGTTCACGCTTCATTTGCATTCAGTTTTGCATGGCGCTGATAATGTACATCGATATTAAACAAAAACACTACTGTGCACCTTAAGTCGCGTAACAGAGAGACGTTCGTACTTGGTTGTACTTGTGCTGAGGAGAGTACGGTTATTGTGAACTACATGACCTTGATCTATAAATGGTCCATTGTGAAATGCGATACGTTTCGTGGTCTCTGTCTCACTTGCAAGCAGACCAATGACCGCTCACAGAAATGACTCCTAATTGGATTTTAAATCATGATCGGGATTAATAATGAATCCAACCGATCACGAAGTTTAATTCTGCAAAACAATGTACCGACAGTTACGACAAGGAATTAATTTGTGTTTATGATGAATTCATCATGTAAATGAAGCATGAGCTGAAAAGCTAGGAGGTACTGGACAGCTGTTTCGCCCTGATTGGGTCTCATCAGCAGTGCGAGGCCGTTGCCCCAAATGGAAATCAAACCAGGGACCTCACAGGTAGAATGCAAGTATACTAACCACTCGATATAGCGCAGCCTATCTTTGCGAGCTTAGTGTGGGTATCACACCTCACGCCACCAGCACTAGCCTCCAGGGTTATGACTCGGTTGAAAATATTCACAACCTGACTGCTTATTTCAAGTGAGTATTGGAGGATTTCATTCAATTTCAAAGGTGAATTCGTCGTGTATGTAGCAAATGAAGCGTGAACTGAAAAGCTTCATTTGCTATACACCCGACGAATCCACCTTTGAAACTGAATCAAATCCTCCAATACTCACTTGAAAACTGGCTGCATTGGTCGTTCTTTATGCGGTGTACGTGGCACCGATTTCATTTAAACTAAAATATTATATACAGTGACTAAAATCATGTGATGGTAAGGGTTGTGTACTATCTACATGGACCAGATGAGCTTTGTGCTAGTCTAATTTCTGGTTTCCATTCATTCTGTGAATACCGTTGCAGTCTTGATGGATCCACGCCGTGCATGCGATCAACGAAGCTGTTCAGTAATTTGAACAATGACACCAAGACGCATTTGTTTGAGTGAACAATCGTTGGCTGACATACCTACGCTGTTTGAACGTTCATAGTGCCCTGTCATCTAGGTTTGTGGGATGGGAGTCACTGATCGCTGATCGAGCTAAACATGTCCCTCACCCTCATGGTGCACAGCGGACCGTTCAATACCTAACTGAAACTCGCCTATTACGAATAACGCAAATGAGGATTGCAGTTTAAATTTCCCTATCACTGACAAAATGTATTCCCAACTAAAGGTCTAAATGGGTTTGAGGGGAATCGAATATACTCTGTGTTAGCAATCCCCGCATGGCTCAATGTGACATTTTTTGAACGGGAGAGTCAATTGATTTATTGTTCTGTTTGGAATCCAGGAAGGGATTCCACAATTGGTATCATTCAAAACAATGTTGCGAATTTGTGCTAAAGCTTGTATTGGACCGGTCGAATGCGAGACAGACTGAACGACACGGAAAATGCGATCTCAGTAATGCAATAAAATAATGGATTTGTACTGGTGCGCAACCACAGGGTCTGAAATTTTCAAGCGATATTTTAATTTAATTTTAATTGCGGTTACTCATGCATATCTTAAAATAGAAACTCAAAAGATTCACCTACCCGGTCTTTTAGAGAGATAAATTGCTTCACCTTGGCCGGCAGGTGAAGATTCGTGGAAATTACTTTCGGCCCATCAATCTAAACGTAGGATTATCAGCCTCTTTCCTTAACAAAAGAGAAGAATGATAAATAATACACTGTTGACAAATAGTACAAAAATTGGTCAAGTATTTTGAACAGTTGCAATGTTACACTGCTCCAAGACGGACGATGGCTCTGGTGAATACCTCACTACTGGACAAGCTCATCCACACACGTTCAATCAATACATCTGTCTACACTGCCACAATTAAATAGATTGCTCGTAGTTTGAATTCATCTCACAACTTTCGTGGTAAATCTAGCTATTTCACAGTACCACGTTCACTTCAGATCGATCTCCCACCCCGGTTCATTTCAATTGCAAACTGTGGCCAATCTGTTAGACTTATGCATCACTCATCTGCCATACTTTGCCGTTGGCCGATCATCATTTCGATTGACTTAACTACATTGTTTCTTTATTTCACCTGACCTCTTGAAAACTGATTGAATATGGGGTGCAGGAGAGATTTAGGTGGAAAGAATTTTCCGTCACCTTCGATAACATGCTTTTCAGGTGAACAAGATTGAGTCATCAATGACATCATACATCGGTTCGTACAAAATATTCCTCCTCTCGGTTTCTCTCCAAATACACTAGTCGTTGCAGTTAGTCGGGAAATCAAATCAAAGGATTTAGCTCAATACAGATTGATCTTAGGTGCTGGTCAATACTGTTTCACACACACGCACGCATCTGCGACCATTCAACACCTGCTACTTTGTCTCACTATTATTGCGCTCCATTGAGCCGTTTTGTCGCTCGGTGATGTCCCCGTGTGTGTGTGTGTGTGTGTGTGTGTGTGCGCGAACGTTCCGCTTATAATGCTCAACCAAATCACCTCAAACTGAATCGGACAGCTAGCTGTGCCCAACTTTTCGAGTTCACTGCTTTTCTCCCTATGAGTCTATTCCTCCCTTCAGAACAGTTTTTTCTCCACACTCTGCCTTACCCGTTCGATTAGTCCATCGGGTGATGCACGAGCACCCTCAGGCCATGTGAGGGTAATTGGGGGGACAAAATCCCTGACTGATGCCGGGCCTAACAACTCGATACCGGCCATACTGTCTCCGTCATCATCATCATCATCTCCCGGTTTCATCATCTGCGTCATCATCTCCACCAGCACCATAGTGCCGAAAAGAGACGGGGAATTTGTTACATGTTACACGGTCTATCCAAGACAGACCAGATTAGGTGGTGTACACGTGCCTTGCGTGCACATACGGCAACACCATGACACCAAACCGGATCCCAATACACGGCAGAAATCACTCGATTCGATCCGTCAGGGACATTTCCTACTGGAGTGGGGGTGGTTGAGGTTGAGGACTGTCCAAGAGCGAATGAATCAGCTGGTTGCTGAGACGGATATTATGGTTTGATGAGAATATGCGGGATTGATCTTCAAGATTTTCGGTAAGCTATTAATCGATTCACCCTTGGGTTGAGTTGCAGCGATTCGACGAATAATGATGAACGGAGAGCATATGGTCAGTAGTTTGGAAAGTATGAACAATCTGGCCATTAGTTTGAGGTAACTGCGATAATAACGAAAATTGTGGCAATACAGTATGTAATAATGCATACACCATGGATCCTGCAGATCAGCAAATGCCTCCCGGGGACATACAATAGTGGAAAATGTTAGAGAATGATAAGTTTGAAGGTAACAACCCACGAAAAGATATGGTAACGACCAGTATTGTTTGATTATCGCGGATGTTGATTTATGTACACAGATACTGACATTGAATTTTGTCAGTTCTCTTCCTCTTAATGATTAGCATTTTGAGCATTATTCACCGGAATGGATATGGTATTATCCTATACCAGACACTACTGATACAGGCATTTAATTTCATTCTATCAATGCCCTGTGAGGCCTCGCTTTCTGCTCTCTGAGAATTTTGACTATTTTTGTTTTGTTATGGAATCAACTAACTTGGCACTCAACTCGCATTGGCCAGTTTCTCCCATACCATGTCAATCCAGCCTCTGATAACCACTGTCGAGGTAGCTAACTATATCTTCAACACACGGAGACAATTTTAGCCCAGGCTGTTGTGCGGTAACTGTGAATGGATTTGACTTTGGAATGTGCCAGTTCATAAACTCTAAACGTGAGAAAACAATATGCGATGAAACCTTAGAAATTTCTATGATAAACCTCGCGTGAGATATGACTTTGATCTATATCTTGGAAAATTATGGCATTTTGCGAAGATGTTTCGCGATTGGTAGCCCCCTAAACCTGCTTGATCAGTACAACAAATTTAGCTCTATCCATAGTACCACCTATGGGAACCCAACAATGTGTGACTCAGCCGTCCATACGAAAATCGTGGCTAATCTGCCTAGACTATCATTCATTGGTTGTTTGCAGCTTTTTCAGCTGCGATCGAATGCTTCTTCTTGCTTCGATTTGATCGGTTTCCTCCCTGTACAATCTTCCTGGAGAAATTATCTTGATTGATAAATAAATTACGCTTATGTTCACATTGGAGTATCTGCACACGTCAGGAACGGAGAAGCAGAATTTATGCATCTGTCTAATATCTCACCTGTCTACTGCACGGATACACCGAAAACTCTTGTACTAATCATACGGTTCGGGCATGGTGACCCTTGTGTCCCGATTGAGTAGGTTAGTAAGTACGGAGTGAACTAAGTAGTACGTTTTTTGCAGTAGACAAACATATAGCCGGTCCGTAGGCCGTTGAGCAAGCAGGAGTGCGCAGCACGTAGGGAGTATGCATGTAGGCCAAGGATTGAATCCGGCGTTACACGACATTCGAAAGCGATCAAAAAGGCATTCAAACAGTCGCTTATGAGTAACGGAGGATTTTGATTCAATTTCAAAGGTGAATTCGCTGTGTGTATAGAAAACGAGGCGTGAACTGTAAAGCCAGAAAGCACCGGACGGCTGTTTCGACCTGGTTGGGTTTCATCAGCAGGGGGGAATCCATCGATCCAACTGGGGATCGAACCTGGGACCTCATGGGCAGAATGCAAGCATGCTACCAACTCGGTCACTGTGTAGATGATCAGACCGTTTTTTCATTTTCCATTTACTCGATATATCATCACAATGCATTTTATCCAATTAATATGAAACAAGTAGTCAGGTTGTGAATGTTTCTAACCGAGTCTAGTACTGAGATGAGCAACGTCCGGGGCCCGAAACAAGATCGGTCTGTGGATTCGACTTACCAAAGTTGCCAAACCCGTATTCCCGTTTCACGGACTGCTCACTGGCGATTGAATTTTTAATAGTGATTTAGCACCTTGAGAGAGTACTACTATTGTTTTCTTGTTGTTGCCACTGCTAAATTGAGAGCATTTGGTACCGTGTCGATGAACTTTGACTGAGTAGGGCTTAATCCACGTTATCCTGACCAGAAATGTGATGTTTCAACTGTCCTCCTCCGCCTCGTTGTGTGTATGTGTATGCCTTGACAATCGGTTGAAAATGTCAGTTCAGTTTCAGTTTGAATAACCATTAAACAATTCACTTTTTTGCATCGGTTTTGGTTGCTGCTCTTTGGTTGCCTATTTAGATGAAGGAAAGCGGTGTCGGAGAGAAAATGAAGAATTCCGTTAGACAACTATTGAAAGATATTGATTGATACGATGCAAGGGCGCCACTGTGTATGACATTCAGCCGTATTGCACATTATCTCTAATCATTGATTACAATGATCCTGATGTCCCCATCCAGGGAATGGAATGCGATCCATATGATCGAGTTTCCTGATTAGGGTTTCCAAACCCTCATAGCATGTCTTATTTTAATCGTCTTTGGCTTCTGTCTATCCACTACCTACCTCGGAGAATACCGCGCGCCCCGGTAACCTGTTTGGTGACATGCATAGTATATGCCCTAACCAACAGTCTATGAAGCTCGACCACTTGCTCCAGTGGGTGACCGTGATCATCTACAATTCTCTCTCTATGGATTAACGTTGTCCCTTTAGACCATTAATCTGTGACTTTCTAGTCTTTTGTACAGCGCACAATCTACCAGAGGAGCTACGAAGCCATACCGATAGCACTGCTCTTTTTATATTCAAATTAACCATCCAACTTACAGAGACATATGGCATTCACCAGTTAGCATGTAAGCTGACTGCCCCGACAGGTTTTCTTTAGAAATCACGCGTACACTGTACAAAAGCGTAGGCAGCGTTCATGCGCGGGTTCGAATCCCACCGAAGATAATGAAGTTTTCACAATCGACATAAAATCTTCAAATCTTACAAATAACACGTTGAACTTCCCAGTCTATCCATTAATTGTGCAATGCACGCCGGAATTGGGTTCAGCTTTGGTCAGAAAACTCGTCATTGACGAGCACCTTAATGTAGCCGTCATCAACAAAATCCTCGAAGACCTTTTGGCGCGTAGTAGGAGTGGGTCGTAGAAAATCAATACAAGCAATATCGCCTCCAGGCATGGAGATGACCGAATGACACTGTTCTCTAAGATTAAACAGAGCTACATAAAAACAAAATACAAACAGTTTGTGCAATAATACTGTTTAAAAGCTAACTCGGAAGAGATGAATAAGTCTGAAGTTGGGATGGATACGGTGATCGGATAAGCATTCGGTTGCCAGAAGTGTTCTCCAATGCACGGCAACACGTCTATAAGTCTATAGTAAACATGAAATACCACCACTAGTTTGAGAGAAACCCAGACGGTACAGTATATATCAGTTTTAACATTATCCCGAGGAGCATTTAGGCAACGGGCGGACAATAAAGACTGTGAGGAACAGCAACACCAATGATGTCTACAGTAACGCCCAGCCATTCTATTTGAGGTTGCACTTTAGGGTGCAATGTGCAACTCAGAGAAGTAGATTGTTCGAAGTAAATCGGTGACCAGTTGCTCGAGTCTCCTGCATCCTCGGGGAACTTTGGCTGAGTAAACAGATTGGGATTTATTAATGGCGGGGCACATTTCGCACGTCATAGTTCCAGCATCATATTGAGAAGACGTTTGACAGAAGAAGACCACTTCCTCGGGCACTATCACCTTTTTTGTGAGTCTTATTCTACCTTGCTCACGGTTACCCATCAATTTAGTGACAGATACTCAATAAACGGGATGTTCGGACGGGTGAACAGGTATGCAGATTAACCTTTACCTGGATATTGCATTTGCGCTGCTGCCAGTGTGTATTTTCCAATGAGACGGAACTAGTTTATTTCGCATGATAAATCCGATTTTGATAAAGAAGCCAAGTTAGTTTGAACAAGGTGCAAAACGACCTTACTTGTGATGGAGTTAATTGCTCGGCTTCTCAACCACGGATGCTCTCGAACAGAGGTCTACTCAGGTGCTCAATGTACTTTGCTCCACATGTACAGAAAACACAAAGAGGTAGCCGAGCCGAGCGCTGTATCGATCAACCGAAGATAAACTAGAGCCGGCTAGATGTAAATCGAGTTTGGAGCTAGACGGCGTGGAAAGTTTCGTTGACAATGTTCGACAGCTTTTTATGCACAGTTGTTCTCAATGGTAGAGTGATATAAGCAGCCTTTTTCTCGGTTTTAGTCCTTTTGAGAAACACCTCATGTCGTTATATCACAAAGTTCACTAAGCCCTGTGGGTATAATGATATTTTGCACATTATTGAGTGTATTAGTCACCATGTCCCCCCATGTATATGTATATCCTTCCAGCTCTGTTGAACAGAGTATGAGGCTTTTATTTACATTACGGGGTACTAAGCTACGGAAGTGAACATATCGTTCATTCCATTTCAACTTCATGTGCACTGCACTGTACTACACTGTAATGTACTGACCGTCTGATCGATCCATCATCAAGACGACAGTTCAGTGCTTGACTCCGTTTTGATTGTTAATTTCAAACTCCGATGTGCAACATTAAAACGATCTATAGTAGATCTTCATAACCCGTCTTGGAATCGACTATTCACCATTGTCATCCATATAACGCTTGTGCAGAACCCATTTTTGATATGCATTCTACCCGGATTATTTTCCAATTTATAGACACGACAACATCAGCAATTAAGTACCCTAACGAGGATCCCATTGCTACACCGTCCTCTTGGATGGATAACTCACATGACTTGATTTGCACATTGCAAATAAACTAAACGTGGAAAAGTGGTTCATAGAAAATGGGGGACGGTTTGGTGATAGTAAACACATAAAGTTTCAATTTGTTTTGAACAACGCGGTTTCTTCCGGTGCGAACACGGCATTATAACTCATAGTCCAAGTCAACAATATGCCTCCAAAACCTCAGTATGGCCGGAGGTGGGTGTCTAGGGCTGCGGTTGGTCACCCTGCCCTTGCACCTCTCGAAACACTCCCATACAACCAAGCGTCTCGAATAGCCTATGCTGAGGAAGCCCTACTCAACGCCTTCTCATGCAGGTGTTTCATCACCAAAGTGAGCGGACGAAAAGCCAACATCTGGGTGGTGGATCACTGGTAATTCACCAAGGGGAGTTGGCCAAAAACCCTGATTCCAAAACAACCATGAGGAGGTGTATGAATCACACACAACTTCCTGGTTGTGGCAATGGCCGCCTGCTCGGTTGGGCATTAAGGGATATTGGGCACGTTGGACATTTGACCCCGTGCAAAGGACGTATGATCTGATGAACTGGACATCGGCCCCCAATGGATTGCGGTTTTCACACACCGCCCCACTGCCTTGCGGGTCAGGCCTTGGCGAGTCGAAGGCTCCGGTTGTGGATTCCTCAAGAAACTTCACCTGCCTTGGCCTGGGCAACGTGGCAGTATTCCGCTCGCTTGCAAATCGTGGAACGTTTTTCTTTTTCATGAACATCATTGTACCATGATTTGTTTGACACACCGTATGGATTCAGACGTGTGTGAAAATATCTAATATATAAAGTCAATAATGTTTTTTGCTACGGCGACTAATTTAGCATGCGATGGATTTGATAAGTAATTGAAGTAGATTCCCGTTGGTCCTGCCTATTAGGCTTCTCGTTTGAATTCGTTCGGTTGATCATTGACGTTCCCTCGTTGGTTTTTTTCATTTGCACGATTTTTACGACCTGTTAAGGGTCACGGTCAAGTGTGTTTGCGGGGTTTATGGCTTTGTTGTACAAATTTCAGAGCAAACGTGATGCCACTATTGGTCGATGTTTGTTACGTTCGATGTGCGGTTCAGTGTTTGGCTGACAGAAAAGAGACGTTTCACTGAACAATACCCCTTAATACAGTTGTAACAGTTAGATCAGGAAAGATTCTGCGACAGAGTTCGATTCTAAAACACAGAACACTGACAGCACGGACAGACAGATTTTATGGTTTACAATGTCTGTAAAAGGAGGCGAGCTTTCATACCAGGCGGCGGTCAATGCACAAAAAGCTATATGTGGGCAGTAAAACAGGAATTTCTCAGGAAATATACTATAAACCATTCAAATATGAAAATAATCTTCGTTAGAAGGAATGATTTCATACAGACCGGCATGAATATAAGTTATTGTGGGCTGAAAAACTATTCTACTCAGTAAATCCATATATTATCTGTAATCTTGCAGTGAATAACTTAACCCAAACGGTTCTCATTGTAGCACGACTCCTGATCAGTCCAAATCGAGTCGTGTAACCGGACTGCAAGCCACTGATCACCGTGTCGAATTCGTGAGTATTGATCAATCCACTGTTTTATCGATCCGTATTTGCTATGTAACCGTATGCCGTACCAAGTCAAAATAATGAAAGCAAATACTTGATCATTGGATCATTTTGTTGAGACATTTTTGCAAAATATTTGGCGTAATAAAAAGTAGAAAGAAAAACAAATTCCTCATTATCGAGATCTGTCACTGTTTACTTACGATATAGAGTAAGTTAAGCCCTGAAACTCCAAGTAGCGTACAACACAAGGCCCCGATTGTTACGATGTGATAGTGAGCTCGGTGGCTGCAGAACTGTCGACTATCTACCGAAACAACAACAATTTAGTTTAAAGAAGGTATATTCATCAACCGGAGTCGACGTATCAGGTAGCACTGAAAATCCTCAGAACCATTGTATAACCCTTTCATCTAGTTTGTTAGCAATCATTAACGAGATTCAGACCCAGAGGGAAGGGTGTTAATGTCATTAGCTTGTTAGATTTAATAATCTAACATGCTAATGACATGGATTATCCGAGTTGACTGTCAGCGGCTTCCGACACGTCAACACTAACGGATACAATACTCTACTGTCACTGTAGTTCATTATGCCGGACCTTAAACAGGCGGTGATCGACTTCCTGGTGCGCATGACTTCTCAGCATGGGCAGCACTACATCTAAGCGGGAAATCTGCTCCGAATCAGCATGAAGTTGTTTAGATGAAGTGATTACGCGGGGGGATTCATTTTGTTTATCGAGGCCCAAAAGCCCCTTGTGTCCGGGCCCGAAACCCAGTGGATTCCATGCTGATGACAATCTCAAACCAGCTGTATGAAACAGGTGTACAGGGTTTTCAATAAAACATTGACTTCGCTTGGCGAATACTACATTAATAAAAACAAAACAAATCACTGAAACCACTCCATATAAACAATTTGTTTGCAAATAATCGTACACGAGTAACTACTATCATTTTATTGTTGTCTCTTTCTCTATGTCTGCCTTTCAACTAATCAAGTTTGGGGGCTGAAGGTGGTTGTAAACTTATCTGGAAAATGAGCACAATCAACCAGTTCTACTGAGAGTCAACCACTGATCTTTCGAGCAAACAATCTTCACGGTTCTACTGAAAGATGAAAGCCTTTGCTGTGGTTGACCCGCAACACGTGATGTATAAACGCACACATTAATAATGCACAACGCCAGTGGCGCGTGCGCATTGACTTACAATCTGTTTGATCCATTTATTTCTGTCCACAATAACTTACCTGTACAATTCCTCCGACCCACATGAATGATCCGAAGGATTCGGTCCTTCCCCTTTGCAGTGTGACGACATGAGACACTGCCGAGCTCGGGCTTTGATGGCCGATGAACCTTTCTATCTACCATTCGTGGTCTAATGGCTAGTGTGTGTTGTGTGTGTATTCTTTGCCTGTGCTCTGCGAACCGTGAAGAACGACTATTCGGCCGGGGTTGGAGGTTAAGCTGATGATAGTGATTTCTGCTGCATGAATTACACTCTACATAGGCTTTGAAATCGTGTCATCCCTTCACTGGGACAGTTGCCAAGGCCATGGTTTCGGATCAAGCCGATGCGAATGTAATTATCACAAGAACGCACTCAACCAATTCCCCACCCCACGGTCAGTTCCCATCCGTTTGCGTGTGAGGTACACGCGCGTGCGCATAGGGTCACATGTTTTGCGAGAAGCCACGTTCCATTGGAAGCGGGGATGAGGTGAGGAGGGGACCCAAGCGTATGGGCTGGTCTACGCATTGGTGCTGTGGCAACCTGTTGGAATAGACCAGAAATTTTGTCAGTGTCCATCTTTGGTTATTCACTCAATGAGACCCATTGAATCTGTGGGTCATTCCTTCTCTCTCGCTCTCTCCCGGCATCGATGTTCGCTTCATTTGAATGGGTTGATGCGATAATGCACTCTGTGGTGTTTGATGTGGCGTGAAGTAAAACATTCACTGATCCTGGGTTGTGAATGATATTTGTCGGGTGACTGGTTCATATGGAGTTAAGGTTAGTGGGCACTCTATGGGGCATCGATTTACGCGAATGGTTGACAAATGAAAATCCCCAGACTGAAGTTGTAGTCAAACACCTGCCCAAATAATCCACATGAATCGTAGTCACAAAGATAACGAGTTGTCATGATCCAATTCACTGCTGTCATCAGTCCGTCCCTATTCACACATGGTCTCACTTTAGCCTAAGCATATTGTTTCCAATACTGTGTAATATCCAACGGCTATTACCAAACGCACACCGTTTCGATGGTATAGCGTTATATGGAACAAATGTTAAGCACTTCCTCGGCAAAACCCTGTTTTTAGCTTTTCGCTTAAATGGTTAACTTATTGAATCTGCCAAACAACAATATAAACAGTTCACCTTGCCTTAGAGGTTGATTCGGTGGACTTCGGTGAATTCGAAGGAAACCCCGTCGTGGCAGTCAGCTTACATGATAACTGGTGGATGCCATATGCCTCTGTATGTTGGATGCGTGACTCGAATGTGAAAAGATCACTGCTTCCGGTAGGGCGTCGTAGCTCGGCTTGTAGGGCGTGCTCTGTACAAAAGTGTGGGCGGTGTTCATGCGTGAGTTCGAATCCCACCAAGGCTACTGAACTTTTCACAATCTCAACATACAATTTCAATCTGCCAAACAACAATGTAAACTTATTGAATTCACATGTTCACGGCAATACACGTGAAATTCGTTTTTGCAGGGAATGTCAGTGAAACCACGATGTTGCGAATTGCTTTTGTACAGACAAGCAAATTTCAAATGATTTCGGTAGAACAGAACACGCTATCAACAAAACACCTTTTGCGGTTTTACCGGGCTTTATTGATTACTCCTAGTGTATCGAATTCCATGATATTTTTCACCACCCCACGACTGTGCGAAGCGCTTTACTGTTATCTCCGGCTTTCCTGTCTCAGAGGTGTCTTAGTTATAAAACTGACATACGCATGGTAGGATTGTGTACACCAAATTCAACGTGATTCTTTGAATGTGTTCTGAAATTTTCCTGGTGAAAATCTACTGATTTAATTATTTATGACTGCATTCTAGAAAGGTTTTTAATATAAATGTTAAATTAATAAAATTCAGATTTCGATGATAACGAATTTCTATCAGTGGTCATTTCATTCCACACGAGGGGATGGTATTTAATTTAGTGATGCTGAACATTTGTACCGAAACAAAACAAAATATGACCACAAAATCCTGGCACGTTGTTCTTGGGTAACAAATTACCAAAAATTGGTGCGGAATTTTTATATACACACAACAGTGCCATACACCACACCCTTTTTGAGAGTGACAACGTTTTGGACAAGAATTTCGCGTTTATGATGGTTTTTGATGTAATTTGTTGTACCATTTGGGGTAAGCCAACCCTCCTAGATGACGCAAGACAAGTGCATACTTGTTACAGTTTCTGGATATTGGGCCATGGACCAGCAGTATCTATCAATCAACAACCACACAGTTCAACCAAAAGCCGTGGGACTCGAAGATGAGAATGGTGTTTAGCTGATATTCGTTTAACCAATGATCATTCTAGTTGCATATTCCTTAATCCCATTGAGTTCTCTCAATAAATGAGCCACTACTACTGTGGCGTTTTGCCTGCCTCTCGGTGACGAAAGATTCAAGCGTACGATTGCTATTGCGATTGTGCTTCAGTTTTGTCCGTGGTTCGTGATCCGTAATCTGTACCTAATTCGACTACTACAATTTGGCACCACACACGCGACCTGCCAGCTATCGAGAAACTGCACCTGCATGCCAGTCCGTCTGAGGTCGAGGAATGGGTGGAGCGGTTCGAGCTGTGGTGCAGCATTCGCAAAGGAGGCGCTCAGAATCAATCGGCCCTATTTCTCACTACTGGCGGCCGTGACCTCTATTCCCTTTGAAAGATCCTAGCATTTCCCGAGGCTCAGGCAAAGCTTCCATACGATTCCTTGAAACAGCTTCTGTTTGACTACTGAGTTCCAGGCACAAAGAAGGACCAAAGTCAACTTTTCGCCACGTGCGGAAAACATAACTTATCGCGACTTCATCCTTCAGCTGAACAAGCAGGCTGAATGTTGCAATTATGGCGATCGTCTAGAGGAACAACTGTGCAACCGACTAGTGGTGGGTATCAACAGCTTGACACTGCAACGGAAATTGTTGGAAAAGCAAGACCACACATTCGCAGAGGCAAGCAAGATCAGTGAATGGCATGTTCATCTGATGCAAGCAACTTCTAAAGTAGCAGTCATTCAATTCCAACAGCACGGCTAGAAACCTCTCCAACCTCCAGTGGCCAAACATGCATCCGAGCAGCAACGTGATAATTCTGGCATTGAGAAACCAATCAAACCATGCCTACCGTGTGGAGCTTACCGCCTGCACTCCACGTGTCGATTCCGCAATGCTAATTGCTAAATTTGTATCTCGATAGAACGTATCTTACACGAGGAGGAAAGAATGAACTATTGTGATGCGCGTAATATCAAATTGGTTGAACGAACAGCAAATTCATGCACATCATTTTTTAAATATGTAAACATCTATTAGGAGATGCTTTCCAAGCATGTTTTCTACGTGGATGTAGTTATTCGTTGCCGCAGATTTTTGGTGTTCTAGTTCATTTTCCGCTGCGCTTAGCCATAGAGAGCGTGATTAAAGAATTGCAACTTTATTTCAGCATTCCCAATACTTTAGTGCTAGTTTCAGTTTCAGTTTGTGCAACCATTAACCATGCCCTTTCGTGTGCCGGTTTTGGTTACTTTCTTTTGGCTGCCCATTTGGGTATAGCAGCAGGAGAAAGATAGGAAAGTTGAAAGCAGAGTCGAAGAGAAAATGGAGAATTTCACTGGACGAAGGTTGCAAAGAAATTGAGAACATGCACGAACGCCACTGTTTACGACACTCAGCTATATCATTCACTCTCTCTAACCATTGAAATAAACTTCTCGGGCACACACTTCACGGAAAGGCAGTGCCAGGGTTTAGAGCAGTCAACTGAGTCGGAGGCCGCTTTCAGATCGAGGAAGATAGAAATGGTGGATCTACGAAAATAATGCCTGTCTTCTAAAACTTGGCGGAGTGAAGGCGCGGTCGATACAACCTCGACCAGGTATAAAACCAGCCGGATTCTTACGCGCACACTCTTCACGTGTGGTAGACAATCAACGGAGTATGATCCCAGTGAGAAGTTTAGAGGTAATGTTGATTAAACTAATTCCACTGTGGTTTTCACAAGAGGACCTGTATCTTTTCTTATATATCGGTAAGATGACCATTTCACGTCATTCATCTTGAACCTGTTTACTCTTCCATATCTATCCGAGGTGTTCCGTCAACTCCCAGATCAACGCTAAACCTGTATCTTTAAAAGCCTGTCGGAACGGTCCATCTGGGCCGGAGACCTTATGCCTTTTAAGGTAACTTATTTCCCGAGTAACCTCCATTTCAGATGGAGGAGTGGAATCAATTGGGAGTATTTAGCCCAGTCGAGCTGGAGGTGATAGGTCTGGTGCCGACGGGGTCCAACTGAACTGAGCCTCGAAATGTTCGGCTTATCGATCAGGACGGTGTTGCGGATGAAGAATCAGTGTGCCATCGAATTCCTTCAATTGCGCCTATTGTCCTGAGGACCGTATTACTAATTAGACGGAAAAGAGTGAGATTAGAGATGGCCACAGCTTTCTCGGTCTCTCTATACTTTCCTACCCACCACTTCTCACGATCATTCCTCAGACTATTGATGAGCCGGCCTTTAAGGGATTTACGCACTGTCATAAGAAGGACTCAAGAAGGAATGGTTCGACGGGCGTCCAGCAGGGCAGCCGAGCTCGACTAGATCCATCATTTTTACTTTGCGCGTGAGCCAAGGTCCACCGTTGTTTTTATTGATATTTGCATAGCTTCCTCGATTTGCTTTCAGTGTTCGTTGCGTCATTCGGCTAGTGGTTGAAGTGATAGGCGATTGGAGAGTTCCGCTTCGAAGGATGATTTGCAACTATCACTGATATTCGACCGTGATTATCTGTTGCCGACGGGTTTGTTGCGGTTGTTTGTCTGGCCTAAGGAGAATTTAGCTCTCAAAAAAGCGTGTTCCGTATCCACAGGTGTTGACCAGTCTTAAATTGAAGCCCTTCAGCGGTAATTGATGGCGACGTGGTCGATTTGGGTCTATCGGCTTGGAGAGATTGGCGGTTTTCAAATAAGACGGTATCGTTTCTTGTGCGAGAAGTTGGTGTTTGACAGGAACAATCCGTGGTCCGAGCAAAGTTGAAATAGTCGAACGCCGTTGTCCGTTTGGTTGGCTGAGGTTGCATGTAAACCCACAAGAAGCCTTACTGAATGGTCCAGAGATCCCACTTGAGTATCGAAGTCTTTGGCGACCGCCAAAATGTCAGTTGATCGAACGCTGGAGTCATTTAAGATCCTTACAGAAATCATCCTCGATTTCAGGTGCGTTGCAATCGTTCGGTGCATACATCGACACAACGACTCAGCATCGACATTTCGTTCTGTAGCTGCTGGCCCGTACTGAACCGTTGAGACGTACAACACATAGCTGGTTACTGATTGGAATCCAGTCAATAAGCGAGCTATCAGCCTTGGCACGTCGGGCAATTCCAACACCCGCAACACCACGAGCGTCTGATGCCGAATCGTCTGACACACTGAAGCATCCATTTATTGATATCCTCCAGTTATAAATCAAAAATATCATTACCGGATTTTGAACACCTGATTATTCGATCAAAAGGGAACCAGAACGGAGCGTGCGACTGACCAGTTTCTTCAGATTTCTCGACTTATTCTAATGGTTACAGTCAATCTCCTGCTATACCGCACCCCTCGGGAATTCGAAAATTAGGTAAATTCCAGAAACTGCGACATAGCACGTCAGTTAGTAGTAGATGACATTAGACAGTATGAAAAATCAATTGGGAGTTTTGTGACAAAATAAATCGGATCGATGCAAAGTACGTCCATTCTGCTACTTGCACCCAGTGTTTATAATTACATACTGCTTATCTGTTACAAAAGTAAAATATACTGTCTCGCTTAGCCTTTATGTATAGAAGAAATTGACCTCTTTTATGATTCCCTTAGCATTCATATTAGTACATTGCATTCGGTATTCGACCTTTTTTTCAGTTTCAAGTGTCTATTTATCCCGAGAGAGTCAATATTACTTCAGGGAAAATTTTTCCAGCCCAAATACCGTATATTAAATCCAGATATTCTTCCATTCGCTTACAACGTTAGGCTAATCGCAGTATTGAGTTTATGGCGTCCACCGTAATATACAACTGTTCTAGTGATAATAATAAAAAAAATCATCAATAACACATTCTACGACATCGAATTTACAATGGAGACGAAGGGTTATAAATAACGAGCATTTTTTGACATCTTTAGCATCAAAACGCCATCAGGAATCCAACAGACAATGGTCTACCGCCAAGCAACGCAAACGGTTCAAATGCTAAAATTCTAAAATAATTAACAACAACAATCTAAGTAGGCCGTTCGTCACCAGTAGCGGCGTCCGCCAAAGATCCCCCTTTCGCCGTTCCTACTCAATTTCGTCGTAGACCAAATACTGGAGAACGCACTTAGTGGACTCCAAAACGTAGGTATTGAATGGACAGTTGGAGTAGAGCAGTGCAGTTTAGAGTACGCCGATGACATCGTCTGTCTTTTTGAATGTATGGAGGATGCGCAAAGCGCACTTAATAGATTAACAAATGCAGTAGCCACACTCGGTATGTGCTGTGCACTTTCAAAGTGCAAAGTGATGCTGTAGGATTGGGTTTCGCCTACTCTCGCTCTGAAACCAAACGGTCAGAAATTAGTTATGGTCGATTGCTTTTCCTACTTAGGTAGTTGCGTGACCAATGACGGTGGTGCAGCAAAGGAAATAACCACCCGCATTTCCAAGACTCCAGCAGCATATACAGGAATGAAACACCTTTGGCGTAGACGTGACGTCTCACTGAAGTTGGAAGGTCGTGTATATTGTGCTGGCGTTCGTTCAGTCCTGCTTTATGGTTGTGAGACCCTGAATTTGCAAGTAGAAGATATCCGTCGTCTAGAGCTTTTCTACTATCGGTGTTTACGCAGTTTAGCCCACAGTGGATGGAGCGAACGGGTTAGTAACGCGGAGGTAAGCTGCCATGTGTTTGGGAGTGTATCAGGTATAAACCTGCTGGCACACCAAATTCAGATTAGTAGACTTCGCTGGTTATGGCACGTATTGCGTATGCCCAGCTGTCGTCTGCCGCACCGCGCTTTATTCACTGTAGCTAATCCGGGCTGGAGTAAACCGCGTGGAGGTCAACAGATGACATGGAGACGATGCACGGAGAATTGCACAAAGTCATTATGTAGAGTAAGTGTCTCTCGCCTTCCATGTTGGGATCCGACATACTCCAGAACTAGTTGGTTGGAAACATTGAAGGATATGGCAGTGAACCGGCAGCAGTGGCGTTCTTGTTGTCGTTTCTTATCAGGTCAGAATACTTGCAACGGTGTGTATGCAGAGTTCGGCTGTGCACTCTGTATGTTGACCATAGAAGTTCACCTTCTTCTCCCTCCCTCAAAATAGGTTTAATCCCTGTCCACCATAAATTTTATCACTAACCTTGTAAGCAATGGGAGTTTGGTAGGGATCAGTGAAGTTCGCCTTACTGTATTTTGCTGTACGAGGATGATGATGATAAAGTAATCATCTACACAGCCGTGAAAAATGCACTGTCAGGATCCCGTTCGGAAGAATCCAAATACATTGCAGCACCGAAACACCCAAAAAGAAAGAAGAGATATCTCCTCAGAGTAGTCGCTCGCAACGGCTACACCCTTAAGTTTATCAAAGGAACTCGGACTCCAAGAAGGAAACAAACAACACACAGAGAATCAGGAACAAGAACACTAGGGGCGCTTTGAAACTGAAAGCAAGACTGCTCAAATCTTACGGAACCTAAGTCAATTACAAATCAACCACCTGCCTACCTGAAGTTGAATTCGTTGGTGAAACCGCATTCGAAGGAAACCACGTGGTCTGAAACAAGTGAAATATCTGTTGCAGGGTTTACTTAGTA
>UZAN01048489.1:4836-24036 GCA_900618425.1 Echinostoma caproni | reverse complement strand
TGATGAGGCTCATACGGGAAATTACCCTCTGCCTCTAACTGAAGAACATTGAACATTGAGCATAACGAAAGCATTTGGTACTTTGAGCGTGGAACAGATTTTTCGAAGATAAAAATTCGACAACGAGTACAGTCATAAAATGAAACTATGCCATCTCAAACAGCTCAAAACAAATAATGTGCTGTTTTTTATAATGCTAATGTACCATCATGTGTATCAAATAAGTTTGCATAATTCAGTTACAGTGATTTCGATCTCATAAGGGTGGTAAACGTTTCAGTAAAAGAAAGTACGGAAAACAATTGATTGAAGGTCGCCGTCGGCTTCAGAGCATTTTGAAGTAGATATAAATTATCACTGATACTGGGTATTTGCAACCAATCAACGTTTTATATGCAATGGAAATGTTTGTGATAACCGACAAAGAGCACTGAACAGCTGTTTCGTCCTGTTCGGGATTAGCAAGAGTTCCTGGTGCCTGTTAACAATCGAATGGGCTAACCCAAGCTTGTTACTCTAAAACAATCAATGTTTTGTTCATCTACCTGTAACTTATAAAGGTGAAATGTCGGAGAACTGGATTTCACATGAACTGTATGAAAAGCAGAAAAAGAAATAATAATTAACCGCTTAGTTGTCATTGTTGGCCGTTTTATCACAGAAAGTCAAATTTTTGATGGATTCCAGTGTGACTTGTAATGAGAAACAGATGGAATAAGACTGAGAAAAATGCTCAACACGATGGTTGTCCATGAGGGGAAATCATCCGCGCAGTGTTCATCGGAAGACTAGTGATCACTCATTGTTGATCTCCCACAAGTGTGATCCAATGAGGCTCTCTGATCAGGAAAGAAGTATGTTGCAACCAACTCCACTGATTTCACAGCTTAACACAGCAACAATGCACGTCAGACAAATGGCATTGACAAATCTACAAAACTTAGAGTTGATAATTCCTCCATCATTCAAGGTATACCCAATTAACCCTATCTCCGAGGCTTTTGGTTTCCGTCAGAAATCGGATAAGTTTCTCATAGGTTCACAATTTTATTCTGTGCATGCTGTATAATGGCCCTGTAAGAACTTATTGATTTCTGTTCATCTGGCATTTACAAAGTCGATTTGAACATAGGACCGCTGAAACAGTAGTGTGTGGACAATCTGCGTGCTTACTTTAATGAATGCAACGCATTAGTGAATTTTGAAATAGGTTATTTTGCTTGGGCTCATGTGTGCAACAGGATGTCCCCCCAGTGAACGGATACGCTAGACAATCGAATGTGGACCGAATCTCGGCGCGGGTTGGAAATGTGGACAGATAGGAGATTCATGGTGGTAGTTGACTGACAATCTGCAAAAGATGAAAACATATACGCTGTGAACCAAAGGATTCAGTGAGACATGGACACAGCTCAAACTCAAACGGAATGGCAAGGTTGTTACAATATCCGCAAACATTTTTTGTCTCTAAACAGTGCCTATTTGACCACCTTATCCATTATTCGCACTTTAATCATCTTATTTAAAATAGCAGATCTGACCGGTTTTGATGTGGCATGCAAAATTGGATACTCGAGTTTCTCTCTCTCTCATCCTCAAACGAAATACCACGTGCGTCGATGGGTGCACAACGGGCCATTAAATGCGCCCCTGGATTCAGCGCTCAATCGACCAAATCTCAGCTCCACAAGAACTGATGTAATCTGAAAGCACGGGCCTGCGATGTTCTAGTGCTGCGTTCAACGTTCACTAAAACTGACGCGTAATTGGTGGGCATGGCAACATGTGAATTGCATATACAGTGCATGCCAGTTTGGTGATTGAGTTTCCCACAGAGTCGTCTGTATGTGTGCAGTTAGTCCTAATTAGTAGTAGAGTTAATTAGTTTGTTTAAGCATAAATCCCATATAATACATGAGCAATTAATTTCAGTATATTATTCTCAGGAAATGGAAAAAAGGATTGAATAATGTGTTTATTTCAGCATACTTTCAGACATTTTTATGTGAAGGTAACTTCAAACAGATTTCGGCAGTGTGTTCTATTCCAGTGTATTACAAATTTTGGAGGCATTAAATCCTAAGTTTAATGTGATACTTCAACGTGCCTGATATTATGACAAGGCAGTTTGAAAGTAAGTCGTTTTGGTTTTCCGTAAATAATTAGGTTTATTTATGCTTGCTTGCTTCTCGTACTTTACGATTTGTCTTTTAACGTTCATCACAGAGAACCTATTGTCCGTCAAAAATTCCATCCAGCACCATGGCCCACTCCAAATTCATAAGCCTAGGGTGTCCGGTCCGGATTCTGTATACCGCAATGGTCGTGCTTTTTGTTTTCGTTTCCTGTATTCCGGTCCCCCAAGTGATAAAGATGGTAACCTGACACAAACTAAAACAAATACTANAATACTATCCCATCCGGATAAGCAACTCTTGTTTGTTCCCAAGAATCAATGTACTGAACGATTTCGCAAAAAACTTTGGGTATAGGGTAGAAAGCTTGGATTAGCCTATTTTATTGTTTTTTTTAGAGGTACCAGGCACTCTTAATGGTCTTGGGTGTGGGTTTTACTCCTTGGGAGATCGTTATTTCCCCACGAGGTAATGCATGCAAATGCGATGGAAAGTTTTGTGATGACCGACAATCCAAGCTTGCTACTCTAAATTAATTGTACCATTCGCACAAGGTGATGACCGTGGACCGTGTAGCTCAGGGGTAAGGGTTTGAAGTCCCGACCGGAATGTTCACGGTTGGAAGGAAACAAAAAGCAGGCACTGCTGAGGAGTCCCAAACAAGACGAAACGGCTGTGCTGTGATCTTCGTCTGTCATCACAAACATTTTCATCGCATTTGAAGACTTGGAGTAGTTTTCTTGAAATAACTATTGGCAATGGCCCAATGAGTGCAACGAAACAGATGAATTCCCGCATTTATTCTACCACCATTTGCATCTGAAAATGAAGCATAGTTCCTGTTAGGAACAGTTTCCTTTCAACACTATTAACGGGTCTTAAAGCAGTTTGCTCAGTTTCATTTGGACAACCTGAAAGCAAATTTGAGATAAACTGGAGCACGTTAGGTCCATCTCAAAATTTTTAGCGTTCTCAAAGAGAGCAGAGTTGGGAAAAGGCCGCAACATCGTTTATGACAGGTTTCCACACATTTTCTCTCGTAAATGCATCTAACTTATCAATACTTTTTCATCAAACTGATTAGAGCCAAAATACATGTTAAACAACTGAATTGGTGCACCAACAAAGTGATGTGTATATCTGTTGCTTAAATATATCTTGAACTTATATGCTGACCTCTATCACACTTACCAGTTGTTTTTTATCCTATCATTCGGAACTGTACAGTTGTTCTTCCACTGGGTCATCAGTGGGCATCTTCCCAACTCGTAAGACATTGAACCGCAGTTACCACGCTGGAAGAACGTCATAACCAAAGGGGAAGCAGAATCAAATTGTTAGCGCACGTAGCATCGCTGTGTACACAGGGTAGTAAGATCCACCGCGCCATATCAAATGCTATACCTATATAAATTTAAATGGCCAGTTGATAAATTTATTGAAAAACAGCTTGTTTCGAAAATCGGATTTTGTTTTCAATCTCACAATAAATGTTTCCCATACGCTGACTGTTAAAAGTTTGTGAAGATTTATGGAACCCTTTTCGAAATCTACGAAAAACCCTCGACCTGTAAAACACTATTGGACGATAGTTATTTCATTCAGTAAAGAAGCAATCATAGAAGAATCACGTATTGCCTGTGAAATGGTGCTCTCTCGTTGAACGACAGTGATTTCGGATAGGAAAATATTCACAAACGTAAGTTAACCAACAGTCTTATTTTCGGTGCCACATTGACTGATTTCATAGAATAGCATATTTTATATTAGATCAAACGTGGGGTTGGAAGAAGGATAAAAATGCAATAATATAAGTGCCAATGAACGAGAAGACAAAAAATACTGATGAATGATTTTGTGTGTGGTTTTTTAGTACACACGTGTGTGATGAACAACAGACCTGGTGGACCCCATGATCGCGAAAACCTACTTTTCAGTGGCGGAAACCGGCAACCTAAGTCCCAGGACTTGAAGTAGCGAACCACATAAAGCCCCGATAGGTTGGGAGTGGTATTGAACCCGGCCACATAAAAGCTTTCTACCACGAAATTTAAGTGGTGATGGTTGGGTTCAAACCTGGGACTATAGAGTTCAAGTATACTGGTGGGAATGACTAAACTACGGTACCATCGCCACCCTTAGCGTGTATGTAAATGACTGGTTGTTCTTGGGATAACCAGTGTTCTTACATACATACATAGATACATACATACATACATACATACATACATACATACATACATACATACATACATACATACAACATACATACATACATACATACATACATACATACATACATACATACATACATACATACGTACGTACATGCATACATACACAAATAGTTACATACATACATATATACGAACAAACACATATATCCACACTTTCAAACACAGACAGATAGATTCATGTCATAACTGAGACCTCTTTGCCTCTTATACGCAATGAATTCACAATAATCGGACTAATGGCCAAGTTGTGAGTGAAATTCCTCTAGACTAATCTGTCTGAGAATTCAGTCCAACGTTTACTCATCGGTGATCCTAACGGTATGAAATGATCCGTGTACCATTTCACACAATTAAAGGGTTCTTTGCTTCTTTGCTAATGCGCTATGTTAGTGGAAACCAGACAGCTTAGTCGTGCGCGAGCACGTCTAAAACAGTCGGGATATTCTGCGTGCGCATTAACAATCGCGCAACGCATGCCATGTAATCAACCGTCTGATCTCGAGTTGTCATCCACCCGGCTGAGACGATTGTCACAGCTTTTGTATGTGCATTTGCGTCAATCTATATTGTAGAGTTTCACAGTAAACATATAGCGCACTCGCATAGACGGTCCTAATATGAAGCATCATCCAAAAATTAGGAGAGTGGTCAATTTAAACACGATTAATTCTTCTTCGGGTTGTATTAACTAATGTCTTAGCCATACAGATGTGTATATATGGTCTGATTACTCTTATACATTGCTCAGTTTCAATCCAAACAATGTGTAACTTGGTGAACGTAGTGATTGACAAGAGGGTCATTCACTAAACAAACATGACTACCGGACGAGTACTTTATGGACACCTTTTAGTGAATTAGTCCCATCTCATAGATTCATTCATAAGATGTTAATATATTCGCATCACATCAAGATCAACAATGTAGCAGCATCCATGCACAGTTGCAAACATTGGATATATAAGCGTGTCCCATTTAACCAGAAGAAAGAAAAGAAAACCTTCCATTTTTTTAGAAAACAAGCTCGAAGAATAAACCACAACCAATATTCATTGATCAAGTTAAAATCGTGTTCATGAAGACAAAAATCATCGTGACCACAGGATATGTCGCATGCAACTATTTCTCGGTAATATGATTAATTGTCCACATACATTTAGGTCACGCTTGACCGATATAACCATATGTTTCGCAATAAGCTAAAAAACACGAGGAAGAGAATTTAAAAATACGGAAAATAAAGGTCAAAACATCGAACCGGGTTCGGTACAGGAACAGGAATCGTAATCACTGCAAGTGGGAGACCACAGTAACTACTTCAGAGCCAGGCTGACCAAGAATTCGATTTGTTTAAATAGGTGTGGTTTGTCACGGCAGATACTACCTGGCTCAGTGAATCGTACGTGGTAAACAGCTACTATTCTGGCAAATATGGAGATGAGAGGCACTTCCGGGGCTGTCACATTCCTTGCAATGACGTATATGCCGGGAGAGTGGATTGGATGGAAGCTCGAACTCATTAGACACCGTGTTCCTCGGTACGTGCTCTGATATCCCGTTAGACAGAAGTCTCTCTTTTGTTTCAAAGTGACTACCATCGCAAGTTAAATGAAGAAGGTAAACACAAGAGAAAGTAACTGAAGAGTCGGGTTTATCCAGATTAGAATCAGTGAGTATTCGTCTTGCCTCTTGTAGTACTATAAGGGAGGTGGCATCACAGGTGTTTTATCGATTTCCCGCTTTGACTTGCGCTGTACGCACCCATCAGTTTCATTGTCTTTGAACGGTAGGGTGACAGAAGAGCTTTCATCGAGGCGGTGTCTCTCACCTTTTTCTTTTACTCCAAAGCCCTCTATCTCTTTAATTAGCTGCCTTAGGTATTCATTATCACGTAATGTCTTTGATACGCATTGAAGATCTCACTTCAGTGTCTCATTGCAGCAGATCATATTGGCTCTAGGGAACGAAACATGCATCAATGATCTTTTGTATTGCACTGGGCATAAGATCCAAATATTATCCCGTACACATGAATCTAACACATCTTGTGATCACGGTGAATATTATCGCTTTCATAAATATGTTAGTGTTAGAAATCTACAAGGCGGTGCCGGGAAGAGGAAAGTTGTTCACTGCGACCAACGGGAATGATATCGGTGAATTGGTATATCTACAACAAAATGTCTCATTTGCAACAGATCTCCAGAATTCCCACAAGCACATGATAGTTAGTGGAACGGTGGTCCTACGGTGAATGTGCATTTCCTGTAGCTACCGTTTTGAAGACAGTACTTTGTTCTAAGAGGTCTTGTTCATTTCGGACCGCTGAGAGAAACAATCATCAACATTTTTTTGCGCAATCCAAACGTACTACTCGCAACTAAGGGAGTCCTGGTTGCGTGATGAAATTGTTTTGTTATCCTATGATTGATACGGCTTCCATAGTCGGTTCGTTACATTTTTCCCAGTTAAACAATGACCCTTCAACACTTGAACCCAAACTGAGTTCATGGGGTAATATCAAGAATAAGTTCGCGGCCTGTCTGGACATCCATAAAACGGATTATCTGCATTCTCTCACGTCACGAGACTATCTCCTATTTGGTTCACTAAAACAATGAAGAGACGTCTCAATGGAGCGCAAAAACAGGTTTGATTAACCTATGTTACCAGGATATACTTGATACCTTGGGTCCCTTTTATCCGTGAGAAGATAAATGTTACGAGATGTTAACATCTCGTTTAATCTACTCAAACACTGATGTTAACACAAGTTTCCATGCATATAGCACATTGGTTTGATCGACCATAGTGAACCAACCAGTGTATGCAAACAACTATGGCCAAACATTAAAGTGAATATTCAAACCCACGTTAAGTGGATGGGTTGCGTTAACAAATGGGGCATTGTAGTTGAATAAGCAAAAATTCACTAGCCGTCAAGAGTTCTATAATACGATTACGTACCAGGTGTTCGAAAGACAAAAAGGAGTTAATTGTCTTCCGTATTCGCCGAGCATTTCGCAACAGACAACCCCAGGTTTCTGGTGATCGCTTGACCATCGGTTCTTGGCTGCGTCATTAACTCTGCCAACCAATTTGGGATGTGTTAGGTCATCCAGTGCGACAGCTGATGGTCTGTCTGTTCTTTCCATCCATCCGCCACCGCAACTGGTGGTGAACTGGAAGAATGAGTAAGACAGAATCGGTTTGCCGCCCACTTTTAAGCTAGATTTAAAGCACAATTCACTCCGTTTTCTGACATCCCCAGCTTACCGGCGAATTTATTGACCAAGACTTCAGTTTCCTCTTTGATCATGCAAATAATTGTGAATGAAATACTTAAAAGGTGATGAAGTATATTAATTGAAAATGGTCAAGTTATAATGCTGATCAGATAAAGGTCAAACATCGTGGAAATCGCTCCACAGCATGATCAGCTGGGAAACTGTAATCGAGAAGGAAGCCCAACGCTAATTCAAACATTCATCCTCTAAGCGCAATTCTTCTTTTGGATGATTTATAGTTCAATGATTTCGCACCGATGAGACGCAACCAGTGCATCTCCGAAAGTGCCGACAGTACTTTTGAGTTAATTGATGTTTATACAGAGTAGCAATCACTCGAACCTAAATATTCCCGATAATTTCTGCGGCATCCTCTTAGTACAGCGTGACTGCTATTTGGTGCCAGTAGGAAGTAAAAGGGATCAAGGTTTCAAAGAATCAAGATGTGCGCTTGACGTAAGTTTATTTAACAACGGTTCCATTCTCTACAAATTTGGCCTTAGGGTCAGTTTGTGAGTGGAATCTTAGACTGAAAACATCCAAATTTCAATTTGTGATACATTTCTGATTGTATTTTCAATTTGGTAATTCCGTTGGTTTTAAACAATGTTCTGATAAAGATTGGAGTCTCCAATTAAATGTTTCGAGCACGTTTTTGGTCTTCCTCGTTCTTAGAATCCTTTCGAACTCTTAGTTATCACCTCAGTACTCGTAACCAAATACCTAGGATCCATCGTAGAGGGCAATCTACGGTGGTCCTTCCATGCGCAAACCGGTGTGGGTAAACTACGTCGCTTATACTTCCATATATTCTGTCTAAAATAATTTGGAGTGATGCATTCGATTGTGTACTTTTGTTTACTGAGTGAACTTTTCATATCAAGGTTTATAGTGCCCCTGTGATCTTCGCTGATCTACTTTAAAAGCATTTCATCACTCTGCACCTCGACTTGGCAATTTTTGGCCGTAAATCTCATTTGGAGCTTGGGGAGTGGCTTCGAGATGAACAAGCCTTGACGAATAATTGCGATGATTCTGTGTTAGGTATTATGCGTTAGGTGTGTCTAACCTCAGCCACCTGGACGCCAGAGCCGATCTTCACTTATTTTATAATGAGTAGTATATAAATGGCGCCTTTAACCCACAATATCCTATGCAGACTCATTACAATGGTTCTTCGAGGCTTGTTCATCTCGAATTCACTTTTCGAGCTTCAACTGAGATTTGCGTCACCTAATTAACATTGGGAGTTCAAGTATAAGGATGACCGATCAGAGAATTATCGGATACGTATAGCTGAAGAGCGGTAAACAGCGCGGAACTGGCAGTGTTTCTGGGAAATTTGGTCCAGTCATTATATACTGTTCATTATAAAAATTGTCAGAACTATTCACCTGATTCCTTTAAACACTGAAATCACCAAATTGTGTAGTTTTCATACAACCTCGAATGAGAATTTCACCTATAATCTTCTTAAAGACCCCGGTCGACTGCTCGATCCCGACCCGTCTGCTTACATTTCCTAATCTGCATACAGAGCCCTTTTCCACTTTTTGCATCTCGCCTAAACATTTTCTGTACCTCAACCGTGACCTATTCGGTCGGTTTTCTAAGTGAAAAAAAGAAGTTCCCAAATAAATTAATTGAAAATCGATGAGGATTATCTACCTCTGCATTTTATTATTGTTGCTTATGACATTTTCCCCGATTGTATTCAACTATAACGATGAGCACAGTTTTTGACTTAAATGACTGCATATTTGCTTACAAAAGTCATTGCAACACATCATCATCATCATTACAATACAGTACAGTACAATGTGGGGAAATCCTGGATGTTTTCGAGTTTCATTCGAGGTAACTCAGAACTAATTTGCCCAGATTACTGTTCATGAACTCAGCAAGTCACAAAGAAACCAAAGATGGACAAGATATGTTTCTTTATGTGCACACGTTCCAAAACGGGTCATTCATACATTTTGCTGTTCCAGTGAAAAGAACAAATAAGATCTGTGATACTCGATGTGACATATAACTTACTTCAAGACAGCCCCTCTCAGTTCCACATATAGTGACAACAACTCCGAGATATTGATCATTTTATGAAGTCACTGTTTAAGCATGCATACACATCACTGGTTTCTCCATCATTCTATGAGCAAATATCTGTCCCATGTGAACCACGAAATTCTCCGCTGGCTAGAACAAGGTCGCTGGATCAGTAACCTTCCGGCCTAGACGTGAACACAAAGTGGTGGTACGGTGTCTTCGAAACAGATCAACAGTAACAGTGTTTTATGTGACAGAAGCACTTTATCGATCAGAGCCCGGGTTTCAGTCCTGGTGTTTCCTGTGGCCTTCATTTTCTTCTTTAAGCAAACAGAAAGTCAGCAGAACGCTTTTATGCTGAAATAACATTTTTTCATTGCTTCAGTTTAACGAAGACAAATATTTGATGCATTACATATTGGTAGAGCATCAGAGTCGCCACCGAAACTCAATTAAAGATTACAACCCAAAAAACACCGGACAATTGGTAATTGTTCTAACAACCACCACATTTACCACAATCACCCCTCCCCCCTTCTCTTTCGTCAAAGTATTTTCGCTTGAACGCTTCATACTGTGACTAGAACTGACAAAGCGACATGAAAGAGATTGCATGCTGGAGAATTAGTCCTAATTAAGTTCATCCTGCTGTTCTCTGCACTCTTGCATTTCGTTTGATTAGTTGCTTTTCAAAATTCATTTAATCTATCAATTTATATGGTTGGTTGTTTAAAACAATCTCTGATAATCGCATCCATGATTGGTGTTATAGTTTACTCGGGTGGCGATCCAAGACTTGCATAACCCTGTGTCTCATCTCCCGATTGAAACGTTCATTCGCTTTCTGCTTTCCACATTTTATAGTGATTCATCGACATATGATCCGGCCATTGAAGTTGAACACCTCTAAATGAGACCGAATTGGCCGATATTTGGGTTACCATTCTTTTCTGAAGAGCTAACAGCATTTTGCACTAGCGCTTCCCTTGTCCGTTAGTACCGATCACGTGTTCGAGTTAATGTGACGCGCTCTCATATTTCCCCGACATTTGTGTTATACTTCCTGTTGTGATACTTGAGCAATGAACTATCCTAAATCTGTTCTACTTTTTGTCCGAGCACAAAACCTGTCCTCCGTGCAATTCAACATCGGACTAGATGCAAACAAGCCCAAAGCGTATAGTTCATTATTATTCATCAATGAATCTCATCCCGGTCCAAAGGATATGTTCGAGGAAGGAAATGTTTACACACACATAAAAGTATTGCGCAGCCATAGGGACAATAAATCGCCAAAAAACCCAAGAAGATAATTTATTTTCATTGATATATATTGTATTGTGTAAATTTTTTACGTGCATTCTATAGAGACAAGCTTCAATATATTCACTGTATATCTTTGACAATTTACTAAAATTCCGGTTTATATTTCTCACCGGGCATCTGTATTGTGTGTTTCAACCTTAAGCTACTTCAAGAAACGGCAGTTAATCTTTTACTTGCTTGTATAACTTGCCAAATAAATCTGAGTTCAATATTATGCAACCTAAAGTCACATATACAAGAAAGAAAATTACAAGTGCATGGAGCTTTCAATGAACCAACAAACAAATGATAGATTCGATTGCCCAATCATTTTCAGGTTGGAAACTACAAAATTTTATTCTTTCATCATCCTTTCGAAATTCAAACCACCCCACCAGGTGCCCATTTTCCCATTATTTATATTTCCTCTAACAGCCTTTGCACGTTTGAATGTCACCTTCGCGAAAGTTTGTTTTACATTTCTACAATCCTTAAACACAAAAGAAAGTGAGAATATTCATAAACGTACGCATGGGCTAACTAAATTTAATCGCATCAAACTGCTTTGTGACAATTATCGGACAGCTTTTGTCGCTCAAATTGGTTCTGAATATCAAATGAGACTATGCTTCCATTTTAATTTTAACCTAAAATATATACAATAATTAATGAAACGTTTCATTCAACAAATTGGTGTGATGATCGGCCATGAACACTGGATAATTGTTTCGTCCTTGTTCGGATCGATCAGCACTCTCTGCAACTTCGGTGCCCATGCAGGGTGGAGGCTCAAAAAGCAAGCATCAAATCAATCTTCTCACAAAACGCCGACAAATTTGGAATGAAAGTTACCTCACTTTGAATGATTGAACCAGATTATTTGGTTAGTCGATTGGCCTAATGGATATAGCAATCCCTGAAGCTGTACTGCACTGCTTGATTTCGGTTGCATCGTTTTGGTGTGTTGCTTCTTCGAGGTCAGCAACACAATAGACATGATTTCCGATACTCTCGTGCCAAATATCGATCCGTTTAGCCTTCCTTCATATTGTCGCAGTGAATTAAGTGAACTTGTGAATAATAAGTACGGTGTTTAGATTCTGGGGTACGGGTAGTGCTATACGATGCTTTTGTGGTGAATGAATACGAATAACTATTCCCTCAATAAATAAAGTAAGGGACACACAACAAAGTCTTGACTCCTATCACACAAAAATTTGTTCTCACAGATTCAGAATTGACCCCGTATATTGTGCATTCTAAAAAGTACCAAATGTTCCGTGTAAGACCAGCACAGCTTTTTATCGTGGTCGAACACAATTGCTGATTGAACTTTTCATGCTTTTTATGACCCCACAATAGAGTACATGTGGTGACCCTAGGCTACAAGATGACGCATACCGCAGAGAGACATGTTACAGTTTTCGGACAACTGTAATCAATCAAGCTTTGCAGGTAATGTCAGCAAAGCGCGTGCGTGTCACAGCTTCTGGTCTACAGACCATAGGTCGATTGTACCAACCAATCAGAAACCGTGCTGCCCAGACAGAAGCTGAACAACGCCGGAGATACTAGCAAGCGATTGGCAGAGGCTTGGATGACCAATGAATTTGTTTTGTACATATAATTTATTCTCCTGATTTGTTTAAATAAACGAACTGCAATTCTCGTGGCTTTTTCCTCGTGTTCCGGTTATGTGGGATACTGTCGTGCAAGTACCGGTGTGATCCAGCGCTTACGTTTCGTACGTGATTGGTAGTCCGTGGTTTCTAATTCGTGATTCGTACTTCGTGATCAGTGCGTACTACAATTACTACAATTACCACAGTACATTGCTCCATAGCTTGGTGACTGAAATCAATTTCGAATGCAGCCCTTTTCGGTTTGAGTAATAAAAGATGTACTAATACTTACTATATACCAGTATGATTTCGCTGCCCAAATTAAATAACATATCCTGAGATCCAGAAACTCTCAATGATTTTCTGGACTGTTATGAAATACTAATACAGTGAAAAAAGAAAGCATACAAAACCTAAAAACGTAAGTTCTAATTAACCAAAGAAACAAGATTTGGGTGCGTTCAATTGAGAGTAAGGTAAATCATTTAACTAATGGTCAACAAAATACTTGAATATGCAATTAATATTGACTGATATCAAAATACCCTAGATAACACAAGTAAATTGATCTAGTTATTTCCCATCAAATATGGGCAATACCCTGATTACCTACCATTTGTCGCTGAAAACGTCAAAATCAAACTAGTGGATTGGCGAAAAACGGTATTCTCAGGTGCGGAACTTATACACCGGAAACTCTCATCTGTTTGACGAATCACATATTCGAACCATTAGCTGTAATCGTGAAAACGAGGATTTATTTCACCTACACACAAAGGCGTTTGTTTCAGTGAGCGCGACAATTACCACTATGTAACTCTCCTTCTGTTGTTAACGAAAGTCATAGAGACAACTGTTGCAGATTTCCTGATGATACATTTAGACAGATATAACATTCTTTCATCTTTTCAACCTGGGTTCCAACATAAGCGGTTCTTTAAAACCAACCTGCTTCTTTAGTAAAATGAAAGGCTAAGAACAGTTGACAAAAAGGATGTGATTTATCTGGAATTCTCTTGTGAACCACTGGATACTTTTTCAGAATCTTCCCAATTGCTTATTTGATGTCTCGTGCTTCACTGAATTAAATCATTCCTCTAGCAAATGACCTTACACGCACGAAGAAGCGTTTATTGGATTCCCACGGAATCCGTTCGCAGATTAAAGGATCTACTTTTGCAACTACAGGAAACGGAAACAGACTATCAGTTTGGCGATCAATAATGAAGAGACGATTGCGGAAATACTAACTAATTGTTGTAAATTAGATGTTTCGTTCTATGCAACCCTATTCACCTCCATTCGATGCTTTACTTGAAATAGATAACTTTGAGTTTTTCAGATATGTACTATTACATTTGACCTGGATAATAGAGCAGTGCGACATCATCAATACAGTTATCTCAAACATAGTCGGTTTTGGACTTCATTTCATTGCGTAGCTGAGGGTCGTGGATTCGAGGCATTACGGATCTGATGAACTTATTCGGCTGGAGCAGATAGTGTCCTCCTCAGCGTGCCAAGAACAAATAATAGGCTGTTCACTCGGAACCCATCCATATTTTCGTGAACGAGCTCATTCCGTTTCTCATCAAAGATTGTAGATGTAATCGGCTTCAGTTCATCCTGAAGTCAAAAACTCGTTCTTTCATGCTTAGCAATCGGATCTGAAGGCGGTTGAGGTAGGCTCGACCGGGGAGGTGCAGTTCGTCAATCTTCAAATAATCTTTTATGACAGTGTGTTCTCCACTCATATGAAACCCGTGACTCTGTGTTGTGTGCGAATTACCTGACTCAAAAGGGTCCAAATCCGTCAGTCGAACAATGGTTAATAAACTCGGTAAGTCATAGACTGAGTTCTTTTTTATTCTTGAGCGTGCATGTTGGAGGGTGGATATGAAATTGGATTTCCTAGGGCACTATGAACTTCAACTTTCGGATACCGAGGAAATTCGGATAATGGAATTCTAGATTTGTTTTACTTTTTGGTTTCTTCTGCTATTCAGGTCTACGTAAATGTGAAAGTTTTGGTCATACTGATTTGTCTCAGTTGATCGGTTCACTGGTAACCGTGAGAGGGCCATGGTGATGATGCCTTCGTTGGGATACTGGTCTGCTACTTTAGGTAAATGACTGGATAGCATGCTTAAGTCAATGAGGTTTTAGGTACTCCATCATGTCATGTTTCAGTCATTAGATGTTTTGTTTCCACGGTTAAACAGTAGATCCTCATAACTAGGGCCAAGCAGCGAAGGATTCGTCCATTTCAGGGATCGGAGTTCAATGTGTTCTGAGTCTTTGGGAACAGGTGACTGATCGAGTTTTCAGCTGTCTATAAACCGGACAGATATAATTAGGGCAACAAAATGGTAATAAGGCCACTTCTTACGCAACTATGTAGTTTACAATCATGGTTTATTTATGATTGGACATTGGTGTTCGATGGGTTCGTCTAACATAGTTCAGATACAAGATTGTTACAGATAAAATGGGCGTCACAGAGACTGTGAGCTTTGCAAATCATGAATAAGGTGAAATTTCCCCAGGGGGCTCAATCAAAACTGGCCATTAATTGTTGGATTCTTTTTTTCTATGTTCTTATGATATCTATTTTAGTTATTAACATTTCAATTACTGCAGAAATTAGCCTATGACAGTAAACAATTCCTCAAATAATCAGAAAAAGATTAAATTCATATGTATCCACTGAGCTTATCGAAGCAGCGAGAGATAAGGCGGAATGTCAGCAGTAAGGGTCTTCAGATAAACAATGGTTCAAGCGAACCTTGTTTTATCACTCAAAAACGTCAATCACTAGATGGACCACAGCGCACATCAAAATAATTTACAAATCGCTTCAGCACATGAAAAAGCTAAACCACGTGAAACATTGTTTGTCGTGTAAGGTAACCCGACACGATATCGGAACAGAAACGCAGACTATTTCTATGTTCTGGGAATGTCTGATAGGTCAACCCAAGAAAGTTTAGAGCCTAAGTAAGCTCTGTCTGACACCTACCTATTCATACGAATACTTGAGTGAAGTTATTCAGGTGGTCAAAACAGTAGAAGGTCAATGGATCGTCCAAGTAAGTTTAAATCATCGCAGTTGTAATGTAGTGATATTTCCGTGTTCCTCTACAGTGAACACTATGCTGGACGGCGGGGCCTCTCTTGAAGCCATGCTTCGTTGCGGTGGTGGCTGACTGGTAAACTTCACCAAAAAGAAGTAAAGTGAAAAAGGTAGGAGAATAAACTGGCCATGTGTTCCAAACACTGAAAGGAATTTTTTGGCCTACTACACTGCCATCGCTCATCATTTTGCTCACAAATAGAGTGCTTCTGCTTTTCTGAATACACATATGAGGACTGCTAAAGCTGAGAATGATTAAGCATCAGTGTAAAGATTGACGAGTTCTGGATCGCATATTGCTAACATTCTTTTCTGTCCTCATTCTCTACTTAGTTACTTTTTCAGATAAAAATACCATGAGATTGTGTGCATTAAAGTGGCTTAACTCGTTGTTATTGTCGTGGTCTGGGCTCCGGAGAACGAGGTTCGACTACGATCACCTCCATCCATGTCAACGGTTGAAAGCTATGCTGTCATGTACAGCAAGACCCAACCCATGTATCCTAGTTCCATGGTTCCGTTTAGATGATCCCCCTTATGGACGGTAGCTCTCCGTGAATATTGGGTTTACCTCTTTTTTGTTCATCATACAATGACGAATTGAAAACGTTATGATGTATTCTTACACTTCACACGATTCCCTCCGCACGCGGAGCTCGAATAGTGAGATGTCAATGACCTAGTCATTTTTCAAAATTCTCGACTTTGTTTTCCTAACAAAAATGAAACTTTTCATTCGTTCGCACCAGGAGTGCAGTGCTGGGAAGAACGCTTCTGATAGAACCGCTCTCCCTTTCGAATATTTCTTGATTCAGGAAAGTTAGAGAAGGACNCTTTCTTATTGATCTACCTGCTTAGATTCCGACCACTCACTGGTTTCCGCCAAGCTGTCTATGCGATTTGGTGGCTGCAAAAAGATGAGATGCAAACAGCTTGACGTCACCAAGCTTTCTGACCCAGCCGTGATAGTAAACTACCAAAACAAGTTGGCCGCAAGGCTAATTATAACCCCATCAAGGAGTGAAGATAAGCACTGGAAAACCATTCAAAACGCAATGCACTCAGCCGATTCACACAGTTGTGCAATGACCCGTCGAGTTGTCAAACACTGGGTCTCCTTCAACTCTCTTAGACCTCTTGACGCACATCAGTCAATTTCGGAAGACAGTTAGTACAATGAGGAGCGCCTCTCTCTGAAGATTTAGCTAACAAAAAGCTTGAGACACGTCCGAGAAGCCTGGTGGGCGCTGCGTGCCAAGGAGGTGGAATCAGCAGCAAGCTGTGGAAAACAATCGGCAACTGTTCCAAATCATCACTACTATGGGCCCCAAAAGACAGTGCGTTAGTGGAACAATCTGCGAAGTAGACTGCACGCTAATAAACAGTCTTTATTGACGCTTGTAACGTTGGGCAGAGCACTTCATATAGCAGTTTAATTAGCCCCCGCGCTGCCTTCCCAAGCAGTTCTCTTGAGATTTCACCCTGATCACCACCCAGAAGCGGAGATCCAAAAGGAACTGCAAGCCCTAAAACATCACAAGGCAGTTGGATAAGATGACTTGCTACCTTCCCTCCTTAGTGAAGGTGAAGAAGCTCTCGTGAGAATGTTCTCGAAGATCTAGGAAACCGAAAGTACTGTTACACCCATCTATAAGGGCTGTCGCAATGCCTGACTGATTTCAATGGCGCCGAAGCTCCTAGCATCTATTTTGTCGTGCAGAAAAAAACATTTCACTAAAGCCAAACCGCGAGAAGACTGCCTTTCGTGCACACTGTGGGTGCATAAACCAAATCACCACGCTTCGTCAGCTACTAGAACACTGCCACACATGCAGACGGTTTTGGTTACTATCTTCCGGCTGCCCATTTGGATGAACATTGGGAGAAAGACAGGAAAGGTTGAAAGTAGGATCGAAGGGAAAATTGAAAAGTTCAGTAGATTAATGATACAGATAAATTAAGAAAATGGATGAACGCCACTGTTTACAACNCCCAGCCATATCATTCAGTGTCTCTAACCATCGGGTACGACCATCCCGAGGTTCCTATCCAGGGAGCCTAACGAAAACTGTGTAACCTGAACTCCAGGTTAGGGTTTTCATACCCTCATGCCAGGTCTTAGCTTGACCACCTTGGGCTTTCTTCCCCCCAATACCTGCCTCGGCAAACATCGCTCGCCGTGGCAGACGACATCAGAGCTGCCTCCGATTCCATCGATCGCCCCGCGGTGTGGAAATGTTTGCGTAGACACCTGAAGAGTATGTTCCACTTCTAAAATTAATCTACTGTCAGACCTCAGGGAAGGCCTACGGTGAATGTTCACCTTCATTTCTTATCACCAGTGGGGTACGACAGGGTTACCCTATCTCTCCGTTTTTCTTCAACTTTGCCGTAGATGATGTTCTAAAAAACGCGGTACTTGACGTAACGAACGCTGGTGTCAAGCTTTTTCTTTGAGGCAGAGTCGTAAACTTAGAGTATACTGATGATATTGCCTTCCTCGGTGACAACACACCGACGATTCAAGATTCGCTGATTAATCTGGGAATTGAGCTTACTCGTTATAATATATCTTTAGCACCTTCAAAATGCAGTGTTGTTGCAAGATTGACAGAACCCGGTTCCCGCACTTTTGTTGGATAATGACACCCTAGAAGTAGTCAGAAGGTTTATCTACCTCGGAGGTTGCATAACAGCAGGCGTAGGTCTGGGTTAGGAGATCTCTCAACGCGTTTGCTAATCTGCGATATCTCTGGCGCTGGTGCGACATATCCCTTTCACTGAAAGTGCATGTGTATTGCTCAACGGTACGTGTCGAGTTGCTCTATGACTGAGAAACCTGGACTCTCTGAGCAGATCATATTCAACGACTATTCATCTTCTATAACCGCTGTCTGTACAACATCGCCCGTGTATGATGGAAGCATCACGTGAATAACGATGAGGTCAAACGACGTGTGTTAGGATCAGATAGCCTTCCACTGAACAAAACCATTTCAGTACACCGTCTTAGATCGCTGGGGAACGTCCTACGAATGCCTGAGTAACGTCTGTCATACCGTGTGCTATTTGTAGACATTGGTCTAGGCCGAAAGAAACAGCGAGGTGGGCAGGCTAGGACGTGGAACAGAGGGTTAAATAGATTGTGATCGGATCTGGCTTCCGTTGGGGTTTCCTGGCTCCCCGGCTGGGCCTCAAAGATTCAGATTGTCCTTAATTGGAAACACTGGCATCGTACCGAAGTCAGTGGCGTGAATGCATTCTCTTCTGAGTGTGATCCCGAAAATGAAAAAATTTGTTATTCACAAAGTGCACTGTGTTTTTGTTTCCCTCATGTTTCTATGTTTTGCGTTATACCCATGGTTATTTTAGCACCGTATCTGTAAAGATTGGTGTTATATATAAAAAGTTTAAAAAATATTTCATAGACTG